>CAIGRB010141200.1:105559-119104 GCA_903798255.1 Fraxinus quadrangulata | reverse complement strand
TATATAGACAATTATCTCCTATCATATTTTTATAATATATTTCAAACATCAAAATTTCCTTATTTATAATTTATTTTGGTTGACATTAAAGAGCTCAAATTAAGAAGACTTTTAATACTTCGAGTTCCTAGAATTTGGGACGTTACACATAGGATTCAACTATCAAATAGGCTCTCCCTCTACTTCCAGAACCTCGCTACATATTCCTGAGCCTTGTCGCAAGCTTCAACTACCAGAATCTTTCTCTTTTTTAGACTAGAAAGTTCACGCATCATATAAATAATCATACCTAGATTTCGGAGACTGTTGTTACTCATAAGATAAACTAAAGGCCGCACGTGACACTCATTAAACTATGTGGCAGACAGTCTGGGAGCCCCACGCCTTACACAACGACACAGATGACTCAATCTCCCCATAGAATGAGATTGGACTGACCCCATTTTAGGCAGACCCCCCATGTAGGAATCGATCCTGACGAGGCGATTGCAAGATCCTTAACAAATCTTGTGTTGAATGATTGACAAGACAATTCACTATCATCGCATCCTCTGCACACCTATATGGTCAAATCCAAACTGTCAAACTAGGCTTTATGGATACGAAAGTGGCCTTAGCATTTAATGTCTTGATTGATTGATGTATGCGACAAGAAAGGTCAATCGGTCTGATGAGGCCACGTGCCCTATCATCCGACGGGCCTCATTTATCTTGCTCAAGTATAAAAGTTTACACTTAGTGTCATTCAAGGGTAATACAAGTTTAGACTCTCAAAGCTATACTTTTGTTATATACATTTTCTAAATGTTCATTCCCAAGCCAACCCATTTTTATCGATTGGAGGCTAGTGTTCAAAGCTTTCCCACACCCTATATTATTCCTCTAGCTGACTCGATCGTCAAAGTGCGTGCGGCTAACTCCATCCCCTCCGGAGAAGGCCATGTGTGACTAACGGTTTGTCCAAATGTGCCGAAATTCAGCTTGGGGTCAACAAAATCCTCCACTTTTTCTTTCCAAGAATGGATGCATGGTTATGTGTTTATTATTCATGTACAAGCACAATAAAGAAGACCTCCTAATGACACTTCATTGACTTTTTCTGCATATAACTTGAGTTGTTATAGCTCCTCAGCTTGTTCTGTATCTCTTTAAATTCAGAGAATAAACTGCATGGTATGTGAAGGCGTTATTTTGTAAGTTTCTTTCTTCTTTAGTCTCTTGCAGGCAATGCTAACTGATTTTGGGCTTGCAAAACAATTTGATGAGAACACAAGATATAACTCCTTGTGTGCAACAGTCGAGCATATGGCACCTGAAATCATTCGCTGTGGAGGTCGTGATAAGGCTGCAGGTTGGTGGAGTGTGAGAATTCTTTTGTATGAAATGTTGACAGGGAAGGTTAGTTCTGTGCTTATAATTAATTACCTCATCCCCTACTTTGCGAGATACTAGCGTCTGTTAAAGAGCTCCTTTATGTGGTTGATGAATCCCTGTTGGTAATTTCATTTAATTATAAATTCTATAATTGTTAATTTTATTGTTCTAAACACGAAGTGTTTCCTGTTATCTTATTGTGATTTCTTATCGAGCGATTGCTCTTTCTTGCTCGTCTGTTGAATTTATTCTTCAAAAATATCATTGTGACAAAGTAGTCACTTCGTAAAAGAATGGTTACAACTTACAACTAAATTTTGGATGAAAGCTCTCATGACCTTAAACATTCTCAGAAGAATTGAGAAAATATAAGACAGAGAGTAGAAGAGGAAAAAAAATAGTCGATTTTTTCAATGCGAAGATGAATTGACACTGTAGGAATTTGATGTGATCATCCAGGGTTTTGGCTTTCCATTTCTAGAGTTAAATGTTTGTTATAGAAGGTGAGGTGTACCAAAACATAGCTAGCTTGGTGCCTTATTGGATGTGTAATAGATAGAAAACTTAAATTTACGTCGATATAAACGAGTTCAAGCAACTCAGTATCGGATAGCTTAAAAAGTGTGAAAGAAATACGAAACGATACCATAGCTAGCTTTTCCTGGCACAATATCGTTACACAGGACTATCAATATTGTAACCTTTTCTATGACTTCCCACAGCTATCCTTAATTACATATGTATTTTGTTGTTATAATATTGTCCTACATTATTTCAGCCGCCATTCGTTAGTGGGAATCGTCACATGGACAAAATCAAGCTGCCATCATTTTTGACAAGTGATGCTCATTTTCTACTGAAAGGTGTAAGAGTTCCGTGTCTGTTTTCTACTAATGATGATTTAAATAGCCAGTATATTCTATTAATCACACATTCGTTCCACATCCAAATGAATAAGTATAATCTGGAATTCTTGATTGAGCCAGGCGGTTGTAAGTAACTATACCTAGATAGAGAACTTTAACTAGCCACTCCTAAACCCTATAACCTGAAGACCGAAGAATAGTTATTCACATGAAACCTTTTCATTTGTTCTAGGGAACCTTATCGACTCTCATTTTTTGTTTGAGGTTTTATCAACAAAACGCAGGAAAAACAGCATGGCATATAATCGTTTATCATACTCCGTAGAAAAAGTTGTGCAATAAAGGACGGACAATTTTCGATTCAATTTCTACTTCAGTTACTTCAGAAGGAGGCAAACAAGTGCCTTGGAAGTGGCCAAGAGGCAGTGACGATATAAAAAGCCACAAGTGGTTCAAGTCTATCAACTGGAAGAAATTAGAGGCTCGGGAAATTCAACCAGCTTCCTTCCACTAGTTTAAGGAAAACACCGCGTCGCTAATTTTGATGAGTCGTGGACCAAGATGCCACTTATAGATTCTCCAGCAGCTAGTCCAAAATGTATCGAGAATCCCTTTAGGGGATTCAGTTATGAAATGTTCTTGAGATCCTTTTTTAGCAAAGTTGGGTTCATGGAAATGAAGATTACAGTGCCATGCTTGCGCCAGACGCAAGACTCGTCATAGCAAAATCCTATTTATGAGGAGCTTGATTGATACTTCTGCCACATGATCCGCGTACTGTACAAATTTCTTATTATAATAACAAATGTTTTCATTGTAATGCCAAGTACTGAATTTCAGTATTTCAAAAGTTCTAGAAATTTTGTCTTCAAAAAGGAGACAAATCATTAGTTATCTTTAGGCATCCTTCGGCGCGTTAAGGATTTCTAGTCGTCTCTTGGTGCCCTTTTTTTTTTTTTACTTTGTTAGTCACTGAACTTATAATTTCTTAAAATTTAATCACCAAATCTTATTTAGGCACTGCGGAAGTCTGGTAAATTAGTAAGAATGCTAACGCGCCTAAGAAAATATGACGTAGCATGAAAAATCTGTAAATACATTATTTTATCGTCTAACCAGATGGTAAGAGATCTTGTTAAACTAGTGTACTTTCATATGATACTTTCATACATTCTGTTTTACTTGTCAGACAAATCATTTTAAACATGAATGTTGCAGAATTTAGAAATAAGGACGTGAAGATGAATATATGATCGTAACCAAAATGGTTATAATAACAAATGAGAATATGCAACGACTAGTGGGGACGACGTTGATTTAAGATAAATGAAAAGAGAACAACTTGGATAGTTGGAAACTTGTTACGAGAGTGATGAGATTTTAGTGGAACCTATTAGGAAAGGTAAGCATAAACCACTAATAAAATGGCTTGTGGTAGTCACCAAGGATTTCTTCCCGTGGATCTAGCGATGAAGGAAAGTTCATTTTGTTGTCGTCATCATATTGATACTTAAAATGAATTGTGGCTCCACCATTCAAGATATCAAAAAATTGTAAGAGCGAATATGAGATTTTAATAAAACATTGCTTCAATATTAAGATTTACATTGGCTTATTTTGACAAACAGAAACTTGTTGATCACTTTTGTAGCTACTCCCTTGTTTGGTACCCGTTATCTTCAAAATACATTTCTCTCTCTTATTTTCAACTACACATTCTTTAATAAAATAATAGTATATGCAAACACTTTCCTTACTTATAACCATTCACTCTCCATCAAATCACTATTCTAAANAAACAAAAAGGGAAATAAATGTACACTAAAAATAAAATAAGTCCATGTTTGGCCCCCCATTATTTGATATTATAGCCCCAGTTTGGGACATATTTTTAATCCAAAAAAATGAAAAATATAACCGTTGGAAATTAAAAGCCAACCACTTTTTTTACCTTCATCTCACATGTGGGACCCAAATTTGATAGCTAACAGTCATATTTTTTCTTTAAATGAACTGAAAATGTGCCCCAAACGGGAGCATAATTTTTAAAATAGTGTTTTTTTTAGAATGTGTAGTTGAAAAAGAAGGAATATTTTTTTTATTTTTATGTTTAATATTATTAAAAAGAAGAAAAAGAAAAATGTATTATAAATAAATAGGGGACAAACGGGAGCTAAGTCTTCGCATTCTTGAAGCATAAAAGATCAAAATACATTATGTAACAAAACTATGATGCTCCACGCGTTATTGTTACTTCAACGACATATTTGGTACATTACTAGACAATGTTGAACAGCCCTATGAACTATATTTTTAAACTTTTTTTTTCCTCGTATAATTCTGCCCAGATTATCAAATCCACTTTACCAAACAATTTATAAATGTTCACATAACCAAAACAGAAAGATTCAATCAAGGGACCTTCAATTTGACTCGGCAATGGCCATTATCTTCTTTTGGAGTTCTGCCTTGTTGGAACCTACAAGTTTGTCCAGTTGTCGTCCGTCTCTCAGGAAAAAGAAGGATGGAGTGGCTTTGATGTCCCATTTGGTACTCAATTCCTACACCATACCAGAACAGCATTTTCATATATCAACATATTCCGTTTCTAAGCGTTAGGTTGAAATAGATATGGCGCAAAAATAACATAGACTAGTTCATACGCATTTAAAGAAAAAGTGAGAACTTACTGCTAATTTATCAACGTCCACTGTTAGAAATAGAATTGAAGGATATTTATCGGCAAGCTCAGAGTAAGATGGTGCTATCTCTCTACAAGGATTACTCCAAGATGTACTGAAATTAACCACTACCTGTTGGAAAGTACGAATAAGAAAAGAACGTCTGAAGTGAGAAAAATAGAGGAAGATGAGTTCTCATATCAAAAATTTGTAACAAGCTCCAAATTTATGGCTTTTTGCTGATTAAAGCCAACTCCTAAATCAATCTCGAAAAATGACTGAATAAAATTCAAGCAATAGTATTCAAGTTGACACACAATCACACACATTATCAGGTAGAGATACCTATCTTCTTCAAAAATGCACAAACATCATTTGATGCTGTGCAGATGAGGGATGTGTTGCATGAGCTAAAATCTGACCCCGTATAGGAAATTACAGTGTTTGAAATCATAATGCAATCTAGCAAACCGGTGGTTGCCTACTCGGAGGAAATTACATGATCGGCAATAAGTTTAGAATGATAGTCGAATAAAGTATAGGCAACTTACTATCTTGCCTTCCTTGCTTGCTTCGGAATTCTTTTCTTCCCACTTCTCCATGGTAATGATCAGGTGAACATTTTCACCTCCGAGCTCTGCTGTAGTACTCCTTACATTATCGTTTTGTGTGTAAAACTGCGATGATAAGTTCATTATCTACAGCAAAAGAAAGTTCTATTGTTCCAGAGAAAGAATATCTAAACTCAAAGGTACACAAAAGAAACTCTTGAACCATAACAAACCTAAATAAACCAATACCTATGGCAGTTATCTGAAGAATGGATAAAAGAAAACGAAAATAATTGTCCAATGCGACTGGTGTCTGAACTTTGATTACCTTAGTCCAGCACTGCCCCATCGCCTATGTACATCTGAACAATGGGGAAAGGACTACAGCTGCGAGCTAAAAGTATAAATGCATCGGCTTAGTCAGATTGCAAACATATGATAATGTAAAAATAGATATGAAACAGACTCGATAACATTTTATCTGCAGAATGTATTTTGAGTAATTTCCAGGCATACGAGTGCCAATTAGAATTAAACAATATTACAAGGTGTTATGAAATGGATCGAAAGATAATGGCAATAATAAAATAATGAAGAAAAAAAATAATAACACAATAATTTACGTGAAAACTCAATTTGGGAAAAACCAAGGGCTGAGAAGAACAATTCACTATAATCAATAGTTTTTTATTTACAATATCAAAATTCCAATAATTTCAATTGAAATCAAAGCTCTCAATCTCTTAATATGTTGTTGAATTTGTAGAGAATATAATAAGAACGTTACGATATGGAGATACAATGTAGAAATACATAGAAACCCTCTTATTGGAGTCCAAGATGAAGAAGAAGTTCCAAAATCCGAATAAATTGGAAAAATCGCGAACATCAGTTACTGTTGCAGCAGTTGGGCACAAAGCGTAGTGCCTAAGCGCTGTGTGCCTGGCGCTTTGGCGACAAGTCTCTGCCTCCTTTTTCTTATTGCTTCAATTCTTGAGGCCTAGACACCGTGATCCAAGAGTCCATTTTCAAGTCAAACTCTTAATTATTATTGAAATTTGATCTCCACAACTTAGAACTCTACAAACCCAAGTACCTTAGACTTTCTCCAATCAACCGAATCTCAAATCACATGGAATCCAATCAACCAAATACCAACTCACTTGGAATTTGGATCACGTCACAATAAATCTCCACATTTAGCCAAATTCTATCACAAGAAATTAAAATACATCTTCAAGTAAATATCATTTCTCCTCTTCCAAACAAGCCCCCAATGGACTAAATCAATGACAAACACCTACTAAGTTCAAACAAATGCTCAAACTTAACAATAGGAAGTAGTTTTGTCATCATATCAGTAGGATTATCCTTAGTATCAACCTTGTTCACTAAAATATCACCACGAGCAATCACATCACGTACAAAATGGTACCTCACATCAATGTGCTTAGTCCTCTCGTAAAACATCTTATCCTTAAATCAAAATAAAAATTGCACTCTGACTATCAAAGAATATTGTAGATATCTGAAAGTCTTCACCGATTTCACCAATTACTCCTCTCAACCACATAGCTTCCTTACATGCCTCTGTAATAGCCATGTATTCTGCTTTTATTGTATACAAAGTCACTGTATTTTGCAAAGTAGTTTTCCTACTGATAGCACAGCCTCTAAGGGTAAACACATACCCTGTAAAAAATCTCCTCTTATCAAGATATCCTTCATAATCTGAATCCAAATAATCGATTACTCCATTCGATACCAAAATGCAAACAAGCATTTGAAAAGCCCCTCAAGTATCTGAAAATCCACTACACTACTTTCCAATATATCTTGCTAGGATTGGCCATGTATTTGCTAACTACACTAACTGCATGTGCCAAATCAGGTCTTGTACAAACCATAGTATACATGAGCGAACCAACTGCACTGGAGTAAGGAACCCGAGACATAAATTAATGTCTTCATCTGACTGTTGACATACGTTAGATGATAGTTTGAAGTAGGCAGCTAGGGAGTACCGACAAACTTAGCTTTCACCATATTGAATCTTTCAAGCACCTTCTCAATTTACCTCTATACGACGAATTTCGCGTATTAAAATATAGAAATCGTTACAAATTGTATTTTAAGAAATACAAGTAAATATGAATCTTCTTGTAATTGTAAAATTATAAAATCCTATGATTAATGATCTAAATATTTGAAGACGGGAAGCCATGTGATTTGAATCATAGACTTCGAGATTTGTTAAGAATTTGATTTGTCGAGAAATTGGATTGTTCAACATTTGAATTTCAGAGCTTGGATTTGCACTTCGAAACCTGATTTTTGATTTAATTCGAAGAAGATTTTGATCTTTTTGGGTTTGCTTGATTTGAAGAAGATTTCGATCTTCTTCGTGTTCGTCGGACTTGAAGTTGAGAGGATTTCTTCTCTTCCTCCGACTTTGAGATTTCTTCGTTAATTCGTGATTTTCTTTTGCACTTTCCACTTTTTCTTTTTTATGAACCTTTGGCCATATTTACAGGGAAAATTCATGACTAATTTTGATAACCACTCAATTAATTCAATTAAATTGATTATAATTGAATAATTGTGAATTTTGAAAGAGTTAGATGGACTTTTAAAATTTTATGGGTCTTAGTAGACTTTAATTTAGTATAATTAATTGAGCCAGTTATTTAAATTGACTCAACCCATTATTTGTTATTTTATTTATTTGTTATGTCTACAAATTCCACCTCAAGATTTATTTATTTATTATGAAATAAAAAAATTAATAAATCTTGATTTTCGATTTTTTTAACGTAATTGTTATTCGATTATTTATTTATTTTACACAATTCCTAATTTACTTGATTTCTTTTTTTAAACAGGCTTTTTTTTATATATTTTATGTAAGTTGGGTTTAAGTGAAGCCCCGATACATGCCTATTTATATGAATGAATTATGAGATTTAGAGACAAGTGTGTTAAACAAATGTAGGATTTTTATTTCTTATTATTATTTTTTTTTTTTTCAACTTCTGGAACAAGTCAAAGACAAATTCTAATAATAGAGTGTACTATAATATACACGAAATTTTCGAGCTTAAAAGTTAAGGTAAAAGTTACCTTTATTTCAAAGATATTGATGTAAAGTACCATGCCCAACCTGGCATACAAGGTGAACTTAAACTTAGCATCTATAAGCTAACTACAGATCCTTCTCCTGAGCTCTTGTAGCCTTTGTCGGAGTTGCATATGCCCATTATTAGTGAATGTCACGAGAATTTAGAAGTTGCCACGTCCAACCGATCTAGCAGTCATCTTCCCTTTTTGTGCCTTCGGCCTCATCATTCCAAAAGCATGTAGTGTATCCCAAGGACCATAATTTGTGAGAGGATTCATAAGAAAGAAATGCGATGGGGAAGTGCGCTTGTCAGTCATGGAGAAATTTTTTTTTTCCAAAGTTTTGGGAATAATCTTAATAGGTCCAGAAACTTCTGCTCAAGAGGAATCTTCGCCAGTTAGCTTCTGCATTCATCTCTGCCACGAAGGATTATCATCACCAAATTCTATCTACAGAGCTCTTTGTGAGGTTTGGTGTCCAGAGACCAACACTTTCGTGACCGCCTGTGGTGAAATTAGCATTTCTCTTTGGGACATCTGGGAGATAATTGGACTTTCGATCGGGGGTCATTACTATGAGGAAGTAGTCCCAAACCTTTCAGAGCCGACAGATCAACATTCCCGTCCTATTTGTACCTCTTTAATGTTTTTGCACTGATTGCGAATGCAATGAATCTGATTGCGTTAGTCACGAAAAATGGATTAATTTTTGGTTTCGTGAGAATGGTTGTGCCTAGAATCCTCGACAACACAAAATTTTTAGTTTCACGAGAATGGTTGTGCCTATGAGTCTAAATCCATTCAAGAGGCGTCATCAAAGAGCTTCAAAGAAAAATAAGGAGACCCGTGGTCGTAGACAAGTCGAGAGATATTTTTAGTAGGGGCTTGAGTTATTGAAGCGATTTGTCAATATCTTTGTCTATAGAAAAATAGGAATTAGAAATAGCAGCTTATCTCTCCATGTGGTTTTGTCGTTTCGTTCTTCCATTTGGGGACGAGTGTATGAAAGTTGGAACTTTTAAAGTATCTTTTCAAATGGCAGGTGGGTACACTTACAGCCAAGTTCCTCCCATATTGGCGAGCATTTATAGAGGACTTACATGGACATCAAATCATCAGTCAAACACGGACCTTGGCTTGATTTCACATTCATTTCCTTGACATTTTCTTTATACTTGGGCTGCTCCGAGGCATTTATGTTCTTGTGGACAAGAGTTATACTCGTCCTATAATCCGAATATATGTTGGCATCTTAAACTGCTTTCCAATCTTGGGAGAAAAATGTTGTTGATTGTCGGGACCTTATCCATGGAATGATGGATGCCAATGACTTTTGCTGGAATCCATTTCTCTCATTGTCCCATCCCGATGTACGAGTGGATGACCAACCAAGGTCTATAGATACTTCAGAATTTATGATGAGTATTCAATCTGGATTTGTTTCTTACCACCAAGGAAACTCCCCTTTCATTCTCGAGGCATATAATCCTCATAGGTTTGCAAGACAACTTGGCTTTAGATAAAAACTTCCCGGTTCACCAAGAAAGTTGGATATTGCTCTCAATGCAAGCGATATGTATCGCATCTGGTTGTCTTTGACTCAAACGATGAGTGGATCTACATTTCATATTCCAGAGTATGTGAAGGATATACATCAAAACGTTGATGCAGAATATCAAATTTGGTGGAATAATCGAGTGTTGCCGATCCTGACCAAAGTTCAAGTGCAAGTTTTATCTTCTAGTGAGAGTCGTGACTTTGTTCTGAATTCGGTTCCGAACAGGATCATAGCCAAAGGTTAAGTCCTCCACATATCATTCCTAAAGAGATTTCTGGAAAGAGGGAATTGGACCTTCGAAGCGAAAGAGGCATTAAGAGGATTAAAATTAAAGTTCATTCAACAAAGTTTACTTCTACCTCTGAGCCTGCTGATAAGATGCATGAAGTAGTTTTGATTCTAGACCACAGTAGTCCTGGAGATTGAGCATTCCACGTACCTGGAAAGACTCTAATTCTGGGAAATGAAAGTTCTAGAGATCAGGTATATTATTTTGGTATTATTTTATTTCTTAATATATTACCTGTATTTGATCTTATGCAACGAACTTCAATTTCAGGCTCCTTTTTCTCGAATATATAAGATTAAACGATCAGTAAAACCAATGCCGCTTCAAGCTGTCCCAAATCCTTCAAAAGGTGACGTCGGAGTTTCTCACATTAACATCATTCGGGAATGCATGAGTAACAACAAATGGACCATCCCATTTAGGTTGGAACTTACCCCTTGTTTTTCTTGTAATTATGATTGGTCTGCTTACGGAAAGTACCAAATCTCCAACTTGAAATTATCTTGGTCGCATTTTCTTATTGAAGGACTTTGTCATTCGAGCTCGATAACATTCCAGGTTTATTTGTACTTCTAATCTCTTCTCATCTAAACCTTCTGGCTCATCCAATTGAAGACAAGCATTTTACTCTGTTGTCAAACCTTCTTGGATGAAAATTCGAAGTGACTGGATTTGACACTCCAAAGATAGTACATCTTCCACTCCATACACTAAGGCGTAAGGAGTGGCTTGTGTTGGACTCCGATAAGTAGTTCGATAAGCCCATAAAACTTCACCAATTCTTTCATACCAATTTCTTTTTGATTTGGAGACAACCTTTTTTAGTAGACTGCATAGAGTTTTGTTGAATGCCTCTGCTAAACAATTAGCTGCTGCATTGTACATGGATGAGTTGTATTATTTAAATCCAAATTTTGTACATAAATTGCTTATGTGGCTATTGCGGAAGGACTTTCCATTGTCAGTGATGATGTACGTGGGACCTTATATCGATAAATGATTTGAATGCGGATAAAATCCGCAACATTTTCTTTCTTTACTTCTACCAATGGTATGGCTTCAGCCCACTTAGAGAAGTAATCGGTCCCGATGATGATGTATGAATGTCCAGCTAAAGACTTTGGAGTTATGGGTCCAATTACATCGGGACTCTACGCATCAAATGGCCATGAAGCTATTGTCGAATGTAATGGTTCCGGAGGTTGATGGATGAAATTTACATGAACTTGACAAACTTCACATTTCTTTGCATAATCCATTGAGTCTAGCACCATAGTCGGCCAGTAGTACCCTATCTTCTTTATTCGAAAATGGAGTTTGGGTCCGGACCGATGAGCACCACAGATTCCAGAGTGGGCTTCTTCCACGACACGTGTTGCTTCGTAATTACTTAAGTATCGGAAGAAAACTCCATCAAATGATCGTCGATAAAGCATTCCCTAATAAAAGACAAAGCGAAATGCATGCCTCTTGATTTCGATTTTTCACCTAGATTGTTTGGTAAATTTTGATGTTAAAGGAAATCGATTATTGGTTGTCTCCAATCTTCTTTTTCCTCGTCTTCGATTACTTTGACGCTATTGCTCTCCTCCATATCACTGGGTAGTAATGACTTTGAGCAATTGAAATGGAGTGATAGAAATCTTCATTCGTCCGGCTAAAACAGCGACCAAATTAGCTAAGGCATTGGCTTCCGTATTTTCACTCCTAGGTATAAATTTGATTTTTAACGAATCAAATCATTTCATAAATGTTGATGCATATTCAAAATAAGGCTTTAAGTCTAAATTACGGACTTCATACTCGGCTAAAAGTTCGTTGATTATCAATTTAGAATCCTCAAAGACTTTCAGCTAATGGACGTCCATATCTAATCTTGTCTATAAGCCAATGATAAGGGCTTCATATTCTGCTACGTTGTTTGAACATTTCTCTGTCAAGGTAAAAAAAATACGGCATAACAAGATCATGGAGAGTAACAAAGACGACTCCTGCTCCAACACCATAACTTCGGCTTGCCCCATCGAAATACAATCTCTATGATGGTATGACTTCAGTAAATAGAACTTCTTCATCTGGAAGGTCTTCTTGTAGTTCCCATTCCGCTGGAATTGGATGATCAGCAAGGAAAACTGCTAAAACTTGTCCTTTGATAGCTTTTTGTGGAAAGAATTTTATGTCGAACTCAGACAATAGCAGAGCCCATTTTCCAATCCTTTCGGAAAGAATCGGCCTAGACATTATGTACTTTAATGGATCAATCTTTGAAATAAGACTGATCGTATGCGATAGCATATAATATCTTAATTTTTTAGCCGTAAAGATTAATGTAAGACATAATTTTTCAATAGGCGAATATTCCATTTCGGCGCATACCAATGTACGACTCAAGTAGTAAAGCGCGTTCTCTTTTCCTTCATCGCTGGCTTGGATAAGAAGTGCTTCTAGAGAATATTCTTGTGCTACAACATAAAGAGTTAGTGGTTTCCCTAGTACCGGAGCTATGAGTACTGGTGGATGAGACAAATATTGCTTGTTGTTTTGGAAAGCACTTCGACAAGCATCATCCCATTCAAATGGTACATCTTTCTTTACCAATTTGTTGAATGGATAGCAACGTCTGACAAGGTTAGAGATAAATCTTGGAATGTATGCGAGTTTTCCTTGAAGACTTTTCAACTCATGCACATTTCTTGGTTCTGACATGTTGATTATGGCATCAATCTTTGATTGATCTATTTTAATGCCCCTATGTCGAACAATGAAGCCAAGAAATTTTCCAGATGTAGCACCAAATGCACACTTCAGCGAATTCATCTTTAATTAATGTCGTCGAAATCTTTTGAAAATATCCTGTAAATCTTGTAAATAATCGTCATGTTTCTTTATTTTTACAACAAGATCATTTACATAGTATTCTACGTTCTTATGCAACATGTCATCGAAAATCTTTTGCATTACCCGTAGGTAGGTTACCCCCGCATTTTTAATCCAAATTACTTAACTTTATAATAATATATGGCCTAAGAGATACGAAATGCTGTGAGTTCTTCATCTTTCAGATTCATGCGTATTTGGTTGTATCCGAAAAATCGGTCCATGAAAGATA
>CAIGRB010141200.1:84640-97470 GCA_903798255.1 Fraxinus quadrangulata | reverse complement strand
GGAGTCCAAGATGAAGAAGAAGTCCCAAAATTCGGATAAAACAGAAAAATCGCGAACATCAGTTACTGTTGCAGCGCCTAGGCGCTACTGTTGCAGCGCTTGGGCGCTAGGTCCCTACCTCATTTTTCTTATTGCTTCAATTCTTAACGCCTAGGCGCTAGGTCTCGGGTTAACATTCCAAAACATGCTTTTTGTCATTCAAGAGTCCATTTTCAAGCCAAACTTCTAATTATTATTAAATTTGATCTCCACAATTTAGAACTCTATAAACCCAGTACTTTACACTTCCTCCAATCAACCAAATCACAAATCACATGGAATCTAATCAACCAAATATCAAATCACATGGAATTTGGATCACACCACAACAAAGGTAAATCAAATAAACACATGAAGCTATTTAACTCAATAAAACTATTCGTTTCTGTATCCCCTCAAGTCAACAAAATCGGAAGTATAATCTTGTTATCTTTTCTTCCACCTAATTATCCCAAATAATGCAAATGCACGGTAATATTGGTTTAAAATATTTGCTGCAAATTGCATTAAGTCTCATTTACTACTTCGAAGTCAGTTATAGTGATCATGCTATCATGAGAAAATATGCTAGACGCGTTTAATTGGGTGAAATTTTTGAATTAGATTGTGTTACTTTGAAATCCGACAGTGTTTTTTGTAGTAGTCCAAGGAAGGACTCTACGTGAGAAAAATCTATTCCCGATTCATGTTTCATTGGTAGATTTGAATGCAGCATCATAATTTCGAGAGAGCATCAAGTCTCACTTCCCCTGCATTTCTTTGTGTGCAGATTATGGAGGCCTTCATAATTCAGTATAAAAATTGACAAACTGCACACTTTTACTTGCTGCTATTCATCGAACACGCGCCTTGATGCTACTACTTGTTTGCAATCTAAAGATCAAGACTCGAATACAAGGTACTGATGCTACTACTTGTTTGCAATCTAATAGAATCGAGAATACGCCTTTTAAGCTACAACCCTGCTACAAATATTGCATAAATATCAAGAACAAGTCTCAACTACGCCTTTTAAGCAAAATGACAACCAACCTTCCACCCCAAATCCCTGCCGCCCCCAAGGAAAAGGGGAATTGCAGCAACTTGAAAATTGTCATCGGATCATTACAAATAAGTCAATCCTCTAAACACGAAAAACAAAAAGGGCATCGAATATCCAACTGATATTGATCAGAAAACATCCCGTTGCAACCCTGTGTTTTATGTAATTCTTTAACCAACTTCACAATAACCCTTAAAAAAGTATTCTCTCGGTTTGAAGAAAAGGGATCTGATAAGCGGAATTCTCATTTAGAACAAACAATTCAACTAAATGCAAGAATTAATCTCATCCTTCCTTGTTCAAATTGAACAAAAAATTATATATATGAAAATCCAATACAATGTTTCTTGCAGATCATATTATTAATCAAGAAATGGATTGAAAAAAAAAATACCTTAAGATCGTGTGAAGTGGAAGCCTTCGATAATGCAACATTTTTGGGGGGAGGGAGTGAGGGTGGGGGGAGAAAGACACCCAGATGGATGAAAATGCGGAGATTTGAACAATTACAGAAAATCTTGATAATATTGGATAAAAGCCGTTTACATTGTCGTTGGTTAACCAATTTTTGAAATATGCTGGGCTACCAAAAGTGCCCTTAGGTATAAAAAGATTGGTGGACATTGAGATAGGGTTTTTTGGTCATGTACTCAAGACAGGTGAGAAAAAAAAAATGAAGATTTATTTGAAGACTATTCGATTTATTATTATATTTATCTACATGTTGTCTAATTCTCTCTCTTTTAACTTTTCCTGTGTTAGAAAATATGCGTTAATTTCACCACCAAAGAATTAGAGATGAATTTCAACACATGTTACACCATCATTTTCCTTAAAGTGTTGTTTGCACCACTCATAAATTATAATGTTATAGTGTATTTTTGGGTTTAGGCAATTGCTTTCGAGGGTATATTGAAGCCCGACTTGTGACGCGTTACTTAATATCCAACTAAGTCCAGCATTGATGCCCAACCATTAGAAAAGTTGGATAGTTTGACACATGAATCTTACTTCCACTGGGGCTTCTGAATTATAATTTATACAAGAATAATGCTATGTAGCACTAGTCTTTTTAAACATCAGTCTGTCAGCATATTATAG
Organism: Fraxinus quadrangulata; assembly: GCA_903798255.1. Taxonomy (NCBI): domain Eukaryota; kingdom Viridiplantae; phylum Streptophyta; class Magnoliopsida; order Lamiales; family Oleaceae; genus Fraxinus; species Fraxinus quadrangulata. The sequence continues at coordinate 95,288 of CAIGRB010141200.1, read as the reverse complement.
GTCTTACTAAATGTGCCATAATTCCTTGGATACAATTGAATCTGTAGTTTAGTCTTAGTGCCACTAGTGCTGACATTGTGTTTAACACAAGTGGTGCTAAATAATATTACTCTTTATGCAAAGATGGATTTGTTCAAAGTTCCAAAAGATCTAAAGAAGAAAAAAACATATACTGGTTTAAATGTGAGGGAAATTGCATCAAGATAAAAGAGGCAAAAACTTGGAAGCATGAGGCTAATCTTAGTGTGCAGAGAAATAATGGCTCTGAATTGGTGGAAGATTTGGATGGACTACATATATTTGAAGTTCCTTCAAGAATCAAATTGTAAGCTAAACGCTCAAATTATTCTGGTGTTTGCACATTGGATCCCTTTGACATATTGTCCTCAGACGAAAGCCTGTTCTCGATTTCAGATTGTCGAATTTCCTCAATCAATCTAACTACATCGTCCATATTTGGTCGCATATCTGGCACTTTTGCCACACAAGCAAGAGCAATCTGAAGCATTTGCACCAACTCTTCTTCAATGTTTGGGTACCTTGTCAGCTCCACGTCGAAAACTTCAGCTGTCCATTCCTCCCGAACAACGGATCTCACCCATCTAGGTAGATCAACAACATCATTGTAGCCTGAAGATTGGATGGGAGATTTGCCAGTGAGCATCTCAAGTAAGACTACTCCAAAGCTGTAGACATCAGATTTTTGAGTGACTTTTCGTGTCTCAATCACTTCTGGAGCTCGATAACCAGCACCTCGGTATTTCATAGGGTAATAATTCATCAGAGGGCTTAAGCCGAAATCAGAAACGCGGCCATCAAGATCTGGGTTGAGGAGAATGTTTGAGGACTTTATGTTTCCATGAGTGAATTTAGCACCACCTTCAGAATGGATATGGGCAATTCCCTTTGCTGCTCCAATTGAAATCTTCAGCCTCGAGTCCCAATCTAGTGGACTTCTCCCGGTGCCTCTGTTACCTATTGTGGTTCATCACACAGAATATATGTTAAGGGGAAATCTCTACTGGTGCAATAAATGTAAGCAAAGATTGGCCATTATACTTTTGCCTTGTAAGAAACAAGAAACTGGACACGCAGGAAATTGGTTTCTGATTGATTATGGAGATCATAACTAAAGGAAACTATCATGTGTTAATCAAATCCCAAACCCGAGGGCATTAATGAAAAACATAAATAAAATGCGCGTGCAGAAACACAGACATTTATAGTTGTTCCCTCTTGATGTGAAAGCTAAGTCCACTCAACGCAGATTTTTCACTAAAATCGAGAAGAAGTTTACAAGGAATATCTTAAAGATCTATATATTTATCTCACACACTATGCAAATATTGTCTCCTCAAACTCCTTTTATGTAGAGTAGGATCAAGGGTGTTCCATAGAAGAGGGAATAGTTAACACTATAATTAAGCTCTACACAATTCAATAGAACAAGGAAAAACAAGAGGATATCATACCGTGCAAGGCTGCAGACAAACTGCCGGCAGGCTGGTATTCCCAAACAAGAAGCTTTTCATCTTTGGAATAATAATAAGCAAGAAGTGGCACAACGTTAGGGTGTCGCCCAATTCTATCCACGATCTCCATATGCTGTTCAAATTCCTTCTTTCCAACCTCAACTTCCCTTAGACGTTTCACCACTACTATATTTGCCTCGTCTAGAATAGCTTTGTAAGCTGTACCATAACTACCCTTCCCAAGTACTTCAGCTGATGCCCTTAACAAATCTTCGAGATCAAAGCTATAAGAGCACCCTTCAAAGAATACGAGCTTGTTCTTCTCGGCTCCTTGTACTCCACTTCCAAAATCCTCGGACTTTAAATTTTCGTTCTTTCCACCACTAGAGGCCTTAGCTTTTGTCACACTAATGCCCCTACCTTTCTTCTTCCGACAGAAGAAGAAGACCACCGAAACTAGAAGAAGCAATATTAAACAGCCACCAATCACAATGGCAATGATAACTCCTGAATTAAGTTTGTTTGAGTGAGAGGCATTATGTCTTCCAGAAGTTGTAGGAGAAAAATTGTCAATCGAAGGGGAATGGGATGGAGATATTTTAGAGCAAGAAGTTAGTGGTGAACCACATAAATGAAAGTTTCCTAAGAATGAAGAAATCGGAAACTTCTGTAGGGAATATGGAATTGAGCCATTTAGCAAGTTATGGCTCAAATTCAAACTCTTAAGCCTTGGGAGATCAAGATTGGGGACTTCTCCAGAGAATGAATTAAACTGGAGATTTAAAGTAGATAATCTCCTCAAGTTCTTAACTGTGGAAGGAATCACCCCGGTAAAAGAGTTGAAGGATAGATCAACTACACTAAGTCGAGGAGAGAGGGAAGGAGGGACATCACCAGAGAAGTTATTGTGTTGAAGGTAGATGGATTGGAGGGAAGGAATGGATAGGATATCAGAAGGAAGACCTCCATTGAGATGGTTGGATCGAAGGCTAAGGACCTTAAGATCATCAAGTTTTCCAATTGTTTTGGCCGGGAATGATCCATAGAGCCCAATCCCGGGAAGATGGATTTCGTGCACTCTAGTTCCATCCTTGTTGCAAATTATGCCAACCCAAGAAGAGCATATAGAAACGTTAGTATTCCAGTTGAGCTTCCGGAGATGTGGGACAGCATCAGCAAAATCAAGTAGAGCCCTCCTGTCTGAATCAAGATCAGCAATAATCTGTTGAAAATTCGGTAATAACAGAAAGAGATCTGCAACGGCTGCCACTAGAAACAGGAGTTTCATTTGGTCAAATGTTGCAGATAACACAAGTAGTTGAATTTGATCACAGAAAGCTTTCTCAATTCTTGTTCTATCCTGGAGAAGAAACAGATAATATGATAAAAACAACCACTTTAATAATTGTAGCTGATTTTATCTTAAAAGAAGCATCTATTAAGTACAATAAAGTATACTAGAGAAAGCGCTAATTCAGTACGAGCAACGTAAGAAGTATTGTACTTAAGAGTGGACTTTTTTCAGAGCAATATAATTTTGTTTCAAGTGTACTGCAGAAGCAAGAAACTGAGACTGGAAAGAATGAAAAAGATAATATACCAAACAAGATTCTGTACAAATTGCCATTTTTAAACCGATAGATAAGAAGAAAATACCGTCCTCACCACCCTTTGAAAAACGAAAGAAAAAACATGGATGAACTTAAGGTTACTACCACTACCCTACTCTCTCTTTTGCTTTGCAATTTCAAAATAAAAGTTGAAGTACCTCCTTCACTGTGCTCTCCCAAAAGGAACCATATTTGCCTTAACCAGAAACTGGGAAAGTATCAGATGAAGTAAATGGTTGAATCAGAATTTGAACTTTTGAATTTTCAATTATAAAATTCCACATCTCTATAATGGTTTGGCACTCTTTTGAACAAAAAACCATTCTTTTCAGACTTTTTCATGTAAGAGAGGCGAGCCATTCAGTTTAGCTTTGGAAACATCACATTGGCTAAATCAAACTCTCGAAAAGCAGTATTTAAGCGAAATGCTTTAACTAAAATCATCACGAACACACAACACGAGTAGTCAAGCACAGAGCAAAAATAGTCTATTCATGAATTGACCTTAATCAGCATAACAAGATTATCTAAAAAAGTAAGAAATAGATATACACTCATGAAAATACTGTAGAGAGAGACTGAAGACTTCATGTAGAAGCAAAAAAAAAAAAAAAAAAAAAATTTAATTGCAAATTGATGTGCCCATGTATTAGGGGACCTTATTTTAAACAAAGGCTAAAAGTAATATATTCTTTATTGACTTTATCAAAGTGAAAAAAAAAGGTAAGTGTCACTTTATCATGATGTATCAAAAAGGAAATTAACTTACAGCGGAACTATAAACAAACGTTATGCATGTTTGGTCCGGATTAAAATCTGATTTTAATTCAAGTTAAAATCAAACAATCAATATTAACCACATTTTTTATGGGTCCCGCAACTTTTCAACTATACATTTTAAAAATTTCTATCACAATCTACTAAAAATCTAATTTTAATCCTAACCAAACACTATGTTTAGCAATGTGTATTCAACTGCCAATATTAAAGAAGAAAAAGAAATTAAAATCATGTATGTCGAGTATTGTAAGAAACATACCTAGAAAGTTTAAGAAACCATGTGGGAAATCTATGTGATCATTGAGAAACAAGATTTAAAAAAAAAAAAAAAAAGAGGAAGATTCACAATAAAGCTAAAGTAAAAGCAAATGCTAAATAGTTACTTTTCTCTTTGAAAGGCATGGAATTCTATGCTGGAAAGTGGTCTATCAACATTCTCACCCATTAGCCATTATGTGTCACTAAATTGCGCCAACTATGCATTGAATTATTGTCTTTGATAATAAAGAAAGGGCCAAATAATGCCAAAAGTATGCTAGCTTAAGCAATAAAAATAAGCAAAAATCATATCCTTGTGCTATCAACTCATGTCCAATACTGTATAAATCATTTTAGAAAAGAATGATTAACGAAAAGGAAAATAAGAAGGTAATACTTCTAGTAGAAGTCATCTTTAAAATCAGCTTTTAACGAGATAGTGTCCAAAGTGCTTATAAACTCGTCTTTCGAGAGCAAAGTGGGATACAATAAAATTGTTACAGAGAGAGAGAGAGAGAGAGAGACTTACAAATGAAGGGAGCCAAAATATTCTACTGGTTACAAGTTACAGCATGGGTTCCTCTCAAAAACACTGAAAAGCTATGAAAAGAAAATGTGTGTGTATATATTATACAGCGAAAAATTAAATTTGTAGATGTGACCGTTAAATCATGTACCAAAGGATCTAATCAAGAAATGTAAAAATTTGAAGTGCAAAGGTTCCAACGATAATGTGCTTAGAAGGAAGTTCAGAGGCCACGTTTCATTAATTACTCTTCTCATTATTTTTGTTGTAACTGGCTTACAAGTTACCGTTGTGTTTTTAATTTCCATGTTGATTAACATTTATTACGAAATTTTAATTTAATAATAATAGAATTTTTTCTTTTTATTTTTTTTGGAAATATTGGAAAATGGACGTATATTTGCTTATACTTGTGCTTGCCTTGGTATGGATTAAAATTAGATTTTTAATAGATTTTAATAAAAATTGATAAAATGTGTAATTAAAAAGTTGTGAATCTAGTTGAAAATAATTGACTTTGACTTAAATTAAAATTTTGATCTTAATTCCTACCAAACGGATCTAAATTAATACGAAAATAATATATGTAAATGCATAGAACACACAAGCGTGTGTCATAAATGATGCATCCCCTTTTGAACACATTAATTATTTTGATTAATTAGTTGTCTTTAACAGTTTGCTAAGTGTTACGCACTGGCCATGCACGTTTGATATCCTTTAATGAATACAAGAAATAAATTATTTTTCTCATAATTGTTATTGTGTTATCAAAAGTGGGGGCATTTGCAAGAAAAGTATGAATTTTCTCTCATATTGCTTGCTCTAAATGAGTTGAGATGTCTTATCCCCATCTCACCTATTCCTTCTACCATTTCATCAATCAAAGTTTGACGTGTCATTGAAGTGTCGAGATTTAGTGTAACATAGTTTCTTTATGATTTTCTTAATGGTTGAATTGCCCACTAAAATTATCATTTTAACTTATATAGGAATATGTCAAAATTTGATTGGTAGAACAACCAACAGGATAATAAGATGAAAACTCATGGACAATATATATGGACTCACGTTTAATAGCGTAGTCTAGTCAAGTGCTTTAGCGGTGATCATGATATTCATTTCATGGCTAAGGGTTTTAGTGAAGAAAGAGAACCAATAAGATAGGTCGATCTCTGCTCCCCTCTAACTAATAGGAGAAACGAAAAATATAGTTTTTTTTCATCTTTGCTCAATCATACTATATAGGTGCCTGGCCAAAGCATCAAAGTCGAAATTGGAAAAATCCAATTTTGAGAAAGCCCCGACAACGCTCTTCCGCTCACAAAACTATATATATACATATATTCCCAAACTTGAATATATACATTTTATTCGTTAATGTTGCTGAACTGTTATGGTAGGGGTCAGTTTGGGCACATAAAGAAGAGTGAATGCTTTGGTAATTGCACGTACTCAAAATAAACTTTGACTTCTTCGAGTTCCAATGAGCTTGATGTTGATGTGGTGTCTCACTTGAGACACTTGAATGACGCCGCCACCACCAGCGTTTTGTTCCTAGCCGTTGTCCTCCACACGCGCCTAGAGCTCCATCTCATACTAGACTCGAGGCCCATTTGACATAGTCGTTTGATTAATTTTATGAAAGTATTTATTCTCATTAGAAGAGTTTTTAAAGAAATATGATGAAATGTGATTTTCTCAAGAAGTACTTTTAGAATAGAAAGCTCTTTCAAAAATTAGTTTGTAAACAAAAATTAAGATAACTTTCTCCAAAAACTCTTCTATGGGAAGCAAAAGCAAAAACAAAAATAAAACTATACCAAACGGGCCTCAGCTTAGAAAAGCGTGGCTCATATGATAAAATAAACATAGAATGAAGCTTGGCACGAAAAAACTAAGAATTGAAGTTCTGTTACGTGCAAACAATTGCCATTTGATCAAGGTAAACAAACTATGCTAAAACAACATTTTAACATATGTGCAAGGTGCCTAGTAACACATTAGCTCTATTTCGGCGAAGCTTGCATTATCAAAAACAGGAGTACAGATAAATAGATAGCTTAAGCAACTAGTACCTTCAACAAAGTTTTGAATTATCTAATGATCTTTAGGAGAGGCATCTAAGAGGATTTATACGGGCACAAACTACAAGAGTACGGTGGAGTGAACAAACTCAAATTAGAGTAATTGCAGTTACTATCCATTTTCAACCTTCTCGATTTCTCGACTGTTTTCTTTCGGCTTCTTGAAATTCCCTTCAGGGTGCTTGTCCTTCAATTGGTCGAGATTTTTGAACTCCTTAGTTTCTGCTAACACTTTGACAACAGGATCCTGCACCCAATTAGTTCATATCTTAATGCAGATAATAGAAAGAAATAGACGCCAAATAAGAATGATAGAGGTAATGATAATTCCTTCTTCCTAGAAAATCAATTCTCAAAATCTTTGCAGTAAAATAGTCAAAAGTCTACATCTTATAACCATGTGAAATCATTGAAACTATTTAAGTATGGGGAGGAAACTATTTATTTAAGCCTCTCTCCAACTAACAACTTGCATTGTAATTCAGAAAGAAGACAAATCAGTGTGTCTATAGGTAGCATTACTTAATGTAAGAAATAAACAGGCAGCAATTGTTAAAGATGACCTGGGCTTTCTACTTCAACGATGACTAGTCCTTCCTTTATGAACCTCTTATGGCGACAATAAGAAAACATGGTTCGCTTCTTACCCTTGATTGGAAGTGCTCGAGTGCCATGACCCCTCCTGACAAGGTATATGTTCTCTAAGTATGTCTATGTTTGTGATAACCCATAACCTACTGGTGGCAAAGTGAACTAGGCTGTCAAGCCCAAGACGTCTACTCGTGTGATAAGCCCATGTGTCAAAAATCGCAACTTTACTTAGCTCCTTGACGCAATCGCAGCCGCAGTTTGCCCAATTTCGACCGTACATTGTAAATATTAGTTCAATTTAAGTTGTAATTTCCTTTCCATTGTAATAATTTATTTCAGTTGTAAAATAGCTTTGATATTTGTAAACATTTAGGGGTTGTTTGGTAGATATTAAAATCGGATTAAAATTGAAAAACTAGTCGTTATTATTGACTTCTATTAGACGAGTGGGACCCAATAACGGCTATATTTTCAATTTTAATTGGCTTTTGATCTCTCCCTAACAACCCCTTAATATGATTCCTCGTCATTTAAACGTTTACTCCTATCACTTAAGTTTTTGTTCCGCAAGTTATTATAGGGGGTATTAGTCATTCAAAAATCTTTCAAGATTACTGGTGTTCACCCCCTGCACCAACCATTGTAATTTTCTGATTCCATCAATTGTAATTTCTCGCTTTCATAAATCAATGATCAATTTACTTTCAATGTATCTAATTTCTATGTTGCAAGCTTTCTACAAATTGTAATAAAATTTTCTTTCGTCCCAAAACTACCGAGAAAAGGCAGAGGGTAGTCTAGCGGAGCAGACTACTGCTGTACGATGTCCCTTTTTGTGCCAAAAGAAAGGCACCCTGTGAAAGTTGGTATCAGAGCCGCAACTCACGACTCTCGATAAGAAAGTTATGGATTCAATTACATCAAACACCACAGAAGTCGTAGATCGTCAAAAGAGGAGTATGAAACAACACGTGGATGCGCTTGATAAGACAACTACTAGGTTGTGATATGTCTGGAGGGCATCAAGGAAAAAGTCGAGGTGACAGAGACGAAAACTCGTGAATTACACATCCAACGGATGAAAGCCAAAGGGCTTGCACAACAATGACTGAAGCTATTGCAATCATGTCTGATCTGCAGGATGAAATGGATGTGTTGAGAACTCAATTACGAGTACTTCAACGTGCGGTTGGCAATGGGCAATCCTCTACACAAGAGTATGTTCCCAAACTCAGAATTCCGGAACCATGTACCTACGGAGGGGCACGGGCTGTAAAAGAAGTTGAGAACTACTTGTTTGATATGGAACAATACTTTCTTGCGGCTTCGAAAGTAGACGAAGTAAAAAATGTTACAATTGCTACGATGTTGAAGTCGAGAACTTCTTGTTTGATATGGAACTATACTTTCTCGCGGCTTCGATCGAAGACGAAGCAAGAAAGGTTACAACAGCTACCATGTATTTTGGTGGAGATGCAAAATTATGTGGCGGACAAAATATGCTGATATTCAGGCTTCCAAAGTCCGAATAGATTCTTAGGATCTCCTTAAGGAAGCGATCAAATCGCAGTTTTTCCCATAAAATGTGGAATATCAGGTACGACGGGAATAATCAAGCTATTGGAAAAGGAAGCAGGCCTTGCAGAACCAGCTCGAACTCAAATGGGGAAAAGCGTTACTCTCATAATAAGGGGGGAACCTATCAAGGCACCGTCAGAGTAACTTTTAGGAAATTATCAAAACAACCGTAAAAAAAACTATAACGATAGCAACAGTAACAACTGGAACAAAGGAAAGGCAACGGAGGGTGGATCTGATGCCACTCTAAATTGATGTGTTTTTTATGCGAAGGACCTCAACGGGTGTCGAAATGCCCTAAAAAATGGATGGTGAATGCATATTGTCAACTAGCAAGTAGCGAAGTAAGTTCAAAGCAAGATATCCCACAACCTAGCTGTCACGGTGAGACCGAATCCGAAGAGGATGAGGATGTACTTGGCGCATTTTCACATCGGTACAATACACTATCGCACTGGGCTACTGAAAAGGATGATGTTCCCTCGAAAGAGGTAAAGATAGAAGAATCGAAGGCTCGTATTTGTAAGGCCAAATGCCTAATATACATTGATGTGAAGATCAATGGAAAGCCAATCAGGGCTATGTTAAATACTGGTGCTACCCACAACTGCCTCGCAAGTACCGAAGTGAAGCGACTCGGACTTATTCTGGAAAAAGGTAGTACAAAAGTCAAAACAATCAACTCCACTGCTCAACCAATAGCTGGAGTAGCGAAATCTGTGTTACTCAAAGTGGGTCCTTTCGAGGGAAGGACAAATTTATCTACAGTTCAGATGGATAACTTCAAGCTTATTCTAGGATTGGAATTTCTTCAGGATACTAAGATAGCAGTGTTGTCATATTCCAATTCGTTAATGATGATGAGTAATAAACTGTGCGTCATCACTACACAAGTCGGGAAGATAGGCGAGAAGAATATCTCGGCCATGCAATTTGATAAGAGTTTCAAAAGAAATGAACCCTCATTTTTTGTACACTCTTCGACTAGAGGAGATTGAAGAGACGAATGGCCCTTTCCAAAACCTACCAAAAAGCTTATTCAGGAATTTGAGAACATCATGCCGAATGAGTTACCAAAGAAATTGCCACCAAGGAGGGCGATTAATCATAAGATTGAACTTATTCCAAGTGCCAAACCTCCCGCCAGGGCACCCTACTTTATGTCTCAGCCTGAGCTTGAAGAACTTCGGAAACAATTGGGAGAAATGTTGGAAAGTGGGATTATTATGCCTGCAAGATCACCATACGGAGCTCCCGTGTTATTTCAGAATTGGCTGATTGTTCTCTTAGAATGCGTTGTGACTATCAAGCCTTGAACAAGATCAATGTAAAGAATAGCTATCATATTTCGCTAGTTGCGGATTGCTTCGACCGATTGAGCCGAGCGCGATATTATATAAAGATTGATCCTAGGTCCGGATACTGGCAAGTTCGGATCAAAGAGGGAGATAAAGCAAAGACTACGGTGGTAACAAGATATGGAGCCTTTGAATTTAAAGTGATGCCTTTGACATAACAAACATTCCAGTGACGTTTTGTACGATGATGAATTGGGTACTTCACAGGTTCTTAGACGATTTTGTGGTGGTGTACTTGGACAACATAGTAATCTATAGCGAGACATTGGAGGAACATGTGCAACATGTGAGGCAGGTTTTCAATCGGCTACGAGAGAATGAACTCTACGCTAAATCGTCTAAATGCTCATTCGCTCAGACGTCTATCAGTTTCTTGGGTCACATCGTC
>CAIGRB010141200.1:65349-82127 GCA_903798255.1 Fraxinus quadrangulata | reverse complement strand
GAAGATCAATGGAAAGCCTATCAGGGCTATGATAGATACTGACGCTACCCACAACTACCTCGCAAGTACCAAAGTAAAAGGACTCGGACTTGTTCTGGAAAGAGATAATGGGAAAGTCAAAGCAATCAACTCCGCTGCTCAACTAATAGCGGGAGTAGCAAAATCTGTGTCAATCAAAGCAAGTCCTTTCGAAAGAAGGACAAATCTGTCGGCAGTTCAGATGGATGATTTCAAGCTCATTCTGGGATTGGAATTTCTTCGGGATACAAAGGCAGCAGTGTTGCCTTATTCGGATTCACTAATGATGATGAATAGTAAATCATGCGTCATTACTATATAAGTTGGAAAGATAGGCGAGAAGAATATCTCGGCCATGCAATTTGATAAGGGTTTCAAAAGGAATGAACACTCATTTTTGTGTACTCTTCCATTAGAGGAAATTGACTGGTCTATTCTTAAACTTGTCGGCGGCTTATTAAGGAATTTGAGGACATCATGTTAGAGGAGTTACCAAACAAATTGCCACTAAGGAGGGCAATTGATCATGAGATTGAGCTTATTCCGGGTGCCAAGCCTCCGGCCAGGGCACCCTACCGTATGTCTCAGCCGGAACTTGAAGAGTTTCATAAACAGTTGGGAGAAATGTTGGAAAGTGGGATTATTGTGCCTGCAAAATCACCATAAGGAGCTCCCGTATTGTTCAGAAAAAAGTTGATGGTTCTCTTAGAATGTACTACGACTATAGAGCCTTAAACAAAATCACTATGAAGAATAGTTATCATATTCCGCTGGTCGCAAATTGTTTCGACCGATTGATCCGGGCAAGATATTATATGAAGATTGATCTTAGATCCGAATACTGGCAAGTTCGGATCAAAGAGGGAGATGAGGCAAAAACTACTGTGGTAACCAAATGCAGAGTCTTTGAGTTTAAAGTGATGCCTTTTGGCTTGATGAACGCTCCATCGACGTTTTGCACGATGATGAATCAGGTGCTTCACAGGTTTTTAAACAATTTTGTGGTGGTGTACTTGGACGATATAGTAATCTACAGCGAGACATTGGAGGAACATGTGCAACATGTGAGATAGGTTTTCAATCGGCTACGAGAGAATGAACTCTTTGCCAAACCGTCTAAATGCTCATTCGCTCAGACGTCTATCAGTTTCTTGGGTCACATCGTCGAACAAGGTAAAATATGCATGGATTCGAAGAAAGTTACAGCCATCAAAGATTGTCAACTACCAAAGAATGTCTACGATGTACATTCATTTCTCGGGTTATGCAATTACTACCGAAAATTTGTGAAAAGGTACTCAGAAATTGCACTGTCACTTACCAAATTGACAAAGAAGGATAAGGATTGGTTATCCCAATGCCAAACTGCTTTTGAAAAGTTGAAAAAGTTTATGTGGACGAACCCGGTGTTAGCTTTATCGGATATGACTAAACCATCCGAAGTTCATACTGATACTTGCACTTAATGGAGCCCTTATGCAAGAAAGACATTGGGTAGCATATGATGCCGAAAGCTTAACCAAGCAGAACGTCGTTACTCGGCTCGCTAAAATGAGTTGTTGGTGATAGTCCATTGCCTCTATTTGCTTAGGTCTCCATTTATTGTGAAAACAAATAACACTGCAGTTAGTCACTTCATGTCCCAACCAAAATTATCAAGCAAACAGACTCGTTGGCAGGAACTTCTTTCAGAATTCAATTTTATGCTAGAGTATCGTCCTGGATCTTGTAATCATGCTGCCGATATTCTTAGTCGGTGGGTCGGCTTGGCCACCATTTACTCTATGGCTGCTCTTTCACGGAGCACACTACTACAAATACAAGAGACCAAATTCGGGTACTTTTGAAAAAGGACTCGACTACTCAATATTTGGTCAACCTCATCAAGTATGGCAAAACTCGTCAGTTTTGGCTCGATGAGAGCCTAGTGAAGACTAAGGGAGACCGTCTATATGTTCCTAAGGACATAGATTTGAGGAAATCACAAATTACAAAATGTTACGACACGATTTGGGCAGGGCATCCTGGAGAGGAACGCACTTTTGCACTACTACAACGTACATACTACTGGCCTCAAATGCGGGACAACATTGCAACTATGTGAAAACTTGTCTTATTTGTCAGCAAGATAAGACAGATCATCAGAAAAAAAAAAGGCTTGCTTAAGCCCCTTTTCGTCCGAACTAGGCCATTCGAGAGTATCGATTGACTATATTATTGGATTGCCAAAAGTTAAGGATTTTGTCACTATCATCGTCGTGGTAGACCGTCTATCAAAGTACGCAACTTTTATTACAACGCCCAAGTATGTATCAGCTGAAGAGACGACTCACCTATTCTTCAAACATATTGTCAAATATTGGAGACTGCCTAAAAACATCATCAGTGATCGGGATCCTTGATTTACTGGCATATTTTGGATCGAGTTGTTCAAATTTCTTAGTTCAACTTTGAGTATGAGTTTTGATTTTCATCCACAATCTGACGGACAGATGGAGCACTTCAATTCTATGCTAGTAAAATATCTTCGACACTTTATATCTACCTTGCAGAAAAATTGGGTGAAACTTTTAGAAGGGCTCATATTTGCTTCAATGCCTAAAAGAGCCCTTCCACCAATAAGAGTCCTTTTAAGATTATAACTGGCAGCAACCGTTACTCTCTCATACTGTGGATATCGATCAAAGTATCAAGTCTCCTCAAGCGAAAAACTTCTCTCAAGAGTGGAAACGAAATATTGAAATTGCTTGAAGTTATCTTGAGAAAGCTCAAAAACGGTATAAAAAGTCTGCAGATTTAAAGCGTCTTTTCCTTGAATTTAGTGTTGGAGATCTGGTAATGGTCAAACTTTCTGACAGAAATTATTACAAACCGACAAGAGGGAAAGACTCAAGATTGGTGCCAAAATATATTGGACCATTACCCATCGTGAAGAGAATTGGAAGAGTCGCATACAGAGTTGCACTCCCTTCATGGTGCAAAATTCACAAGGTCCTTTATGTTGGTGTACTCAAACCGTACTTTACAGACAAAGAAGACGCTTCCAGAAATGAGCCAAAGCCACCTGTGTTTAAACTAACAAAAATCGAAAAGAAGGTTGCTGAAGATATTTTGGACCATCGAACTACTCGAGTTTCTAGGAAATATCATCAAGAGTACTTGGTCAAACTAAGTGGATGTAGCAGCGAGGAGAATACTTGGAAAAGGGAAAAAGACCTTGTAGCCTTTAAACCATTAATTGAAGCATATCATACATCGATAGCACTAGGACGTCGCCAAAATAAATGGGGGAGAATGTCAAGGACCGCATCTTTACTTAGCCCCTTGACCCAATCGCAATCGCAGTTTGTCCAACTTCGACCACACATTATAAATATTAGTTCAGTTTGAGTTATAATTTATTTTCCATTGTAATAGATTATTTCAGTTGTAAAATAGCTCTGATATTTGTAAACGTTTAATATGATTCCTCATCATTTAAACGTCTACTCCTATCACTTATGTTTTTGTTCATAGGAGGTATTAGTCATTCAAAAATGTTTCAAGCTTACTGGTGTTCCCCCCTACACCAATCATTGTGATTTCCTGCTTTCATCAATTGTAGCTTTTCGGTTTCATCAATCAATGATAAATTTACTTTCAATGCATCTAAATTCTCTGTTGCAAGTTTTCGACAAATTGTAATCAAATTTTCTTTCGTCCCGAAACGATCCAGAAAAGGCAAAAAGTAGTCTAGCGGAGCAGACCGCTAGACTACTGCCGCACGATATCCCTTTCTGTGCCAAAAGAAAGGCACCCCATGAAAACATGTCAGGTTTGCAAAATAAGCCCAAAGCCCCTTAGAGAACAGCCTGTATGGGCCCAAAAAAAAGGTTCAATGAAAGCAATGTTTTTTGAGAAAGACTCGTTGCTCTCACTCATATAAAATTAAGAGAGCCTAGCTGGATAGCTCTATTTCAATTTTTTTAAACAACTTCGTTTTCTCTTTTGTAAACGTTTTCACTAAAGAAATTAATTTGGCTAGAAAAATTAGAAACAAGAGTAGTCTAATTTTTTCAAAATAGGGTTCTGGCACTTGTCGCTTGAACTAAAGCACAGTAATACAATACCACACAAACCCAAATTACTTCTAGTAGATCCTGTTCTTGGTAGGTCAATTAATCCGACAAGTTTTTCTTCTTCGCGGGAAGAAAATAGAAAGAATGGAGTGATTCATAGAAGTTGCTCGTATAAGGAGAGAGTGTGCACAACGAAATGTATATCCAACCTTTTTCAGATGTATTTCTGGAAATCCAGCCGTGCTGCTTGTTAAAAGTACAAAAACAAATGAAAGAAAGTTTCTACCAAATTGACTTTTAAAATAACAATTAAACTTAATATTTAAAACAGCTATCAAATTGAATGTATAGTATTTCAGTTCTTAAAAATGGTAACAACAAAGTTGTCCTTCATAACAATTTCTAAAGGCAAAGCATTGTTGTATTCTATAATATCTTGACAAAGAAAAAGGTCATGGTACTGATTGTACAGTGTGAATTACTTGCATATTATGACATTGTTTACACTGGAATTCTTAAACAAGAACAAATACAATACTTAGATATTTTTATATAGTGGAAATCACATGAATGGTCGTATCCACTGCTATGGCTTGGCTTATAAATCACTACATATCCAATCTCAACAACAACATTGGAATCAACTTTTAACTCTGGTAACAAGGTGCTGAACGAAAGAAGGCCAGGGATGAAGAAGATATATGGGAGAGTCTAATTTGAGTGAAGGATTGGGTAGATACAACATTGATATAAGATCAAAATGTTGAAAATATCACTTAAGACTTCCAAAATCTCGACGTAATAGACACCATATGAGTGCAAATAATTGAACTATAGTTAAGTAAGTGCCAACCTAGTATGATGTAATTAAACAATAAGTTACAAATGATTGATAGCTAAGTAGATTTTAGTTGGGATATACCTTCAACTATATAATGCACCTACTTGTAAATTGTTAGTTTGAAAAAATTACATTCTAAAATTCAGATATAATTTTACAATTCTGAATTTATTTTCAATTATATGAAAAGTTGACACTTCTAAAAAAGTTCAGCGTGTAGGTCCAACCTGGCCCACCTTGGGACTGGTATGCGGACCAGGACATACCACAAATAAAAATCGAAAACTGCAGGGTGAAAAATTACCCCAGTTCCTTTTTATTTTATTTTCGTTTTGGTATATCAATCACCAGTGTTCTTTAATAATGCAATGAATCATTGCCTGCTCCAAGTTCTTTTCCATGAAAGTCCTTCATCTGCTTCTTAAAACACAAAACTGTGTCCCACTGCAGATGTCCAACAAAGAGCTTCAATTTGGGTCGCTTATAGGTTTCAGACATGTATTAGTATAATTTATTATGTTTTATCATAAAAGTTAAGATATTTTAAGTTGGATCGTGAAAATTACTGCATGATTTATATTTTTCTGATGTTTTTATTTATCTTCATTTTTATAGAATTTTACTTAAAACCTGAATCACGTAAATCAAAATATAGAGATAAATATAGAGGTATACAATAACAGGAATGCAAATCAAGAAAAAAAAAGTATTTTCAAAAATTTATTAAGCTAGGGAATAGCAGTGACAAAATTTAAAACTCTACTCAAGTTACTCTTCCTGTTTTATATAAAGGGTAATGTTCCGGTAATTCCTGTTCAAGACAAAGTGTCGTTTTCATTCTGGGAAATCCATAACATAACACCTCAAGTACCAGTGTCTGCTTGAGGGGACAAAGACGAGCTTTTGTAAAGGTTTATTTCAAATATTTACCGTTACTGATAGAAGGCAGCTTTTGTACTCCTTAAGCAGCTACCAAGACTGATCACTACGTATTCATCGCTAAGACAGATCTCTACGTATTCATTGCTAAATCAGTTGATATCTCGCTTGTTGCACTGCTAAGTTCTGCCCTCACTAAATCATGTTTGTGGCTCTACTACTGGAAAGCCAGAATGAAAATGACACTCTGTCCTGAACAGGAATTACCGGAATAGCCAGGCCCAGACGAGGAGTAGGAGGGGAAAGAGTTCTAAACAGAAGGGCAAACAAACCCATACACAGAGACGCAAACAACAAAACCAACAGTGGCTGGATACCAAAAACAAGTAGCCTATAAACTTATCACATCATTAACGTAAAGATCTAAATACTCAGGAAAACTTAGCAAAGCAACATGCTGAAGTGATAGCAAAAGGGATTAAGAGTAAGTTGACCCGACTATTT
Organism: Fraxinus quadrangulata; assembly: GCA_903798255.1. Lineage (NCBI taxonomy): Eukaryota > Viridiplantae > Streptophyta > Magnoliopsida > Lamiales > Oleaceae > Fraxinus > Fraxinus quadrangulata. Next base: position 75,827 of record CAIGRB010141200.1, on the reverse strand, counting down.
TGTCTAAAAGAGCAGATTGATCTCATCAGACAAATGTGTTTACCACCAACCACAAATTCTTTTTCTCTTGGTCCTTTCATATGTAAAGAATTTCATCATATGGGTAAGTGAAGATGCACTTTATTTGAGCCTTTGTTACTCCTTTTACGACATTGGATAATGAGCCTTCATTATGCTAAAGTAGAATGTTAACCATCAATAAGAACCAGCTTGAATTCCGAGTGAATAAAATGAATGTGCCATTAGAAACTCTACTCGACATAATCAAGGGAGCTTGGAGTCTCCCATTAGACATATTTGTCTACTTCCCTCCCACTGTCAAGCTCAGCAAATTAAGTGCAAACCGTACATCCATTTGTCTCTATATGAAAGACAAACAATGCAAAAATCGAAAGGTGATAAAAGAGGTATCAACCTTGCATTTGAGGCATAATGTGAGTAGAGAGAACTGGTTGGAGTCGCTTTTATTCAAGCAACATGAATAGCACCATAAGCATGATGTACCATTGAATTCCAAGAATATAATATGCCATGATTATAACTGCCATTCAAGCAGGACACACTGCCTCAATAATAACAGGAGCACCCAAAGTTAGATTCTTCTCGAGTTGGTTGTGTCTAATCATTACTCGTAGTACATTAATACATTCAATTATCATCAAAATTGAGGTATGCAAAGTTAAGTTCCTCAATCATTTCCATCAACAAAAATTTCCATATAACTACTAGAAATACTTGCAAGATGCCATTTTGACGTGCAACACAATCCACAAAAGAGCGAGACTCGTAGAAGAAGGGAAAAGAAAGGGGAAGAGAGGGAAAAAAGGAGAGGAGGTGAAGGGAAGAGGAATCGGAGAAGCGGAGAAGCAGAGAGAAGAGTGAGAATTATTAGAGAGGAAATTGTAATTTATCAATAATCAAGTCTAAGTATTATAATTACTTTTCCTACAATAAGAATTTAAACGTGATAAGTCTTCATATAATATACTAAGTACTACACCTTGAGGAAGCGAATAGGCATTCACAACCCAAATAATAATCAAAATTCACCATCATAATTCTGCAGACTGAAAAGACAACTTAGGAAAACTATTCAATAAATAGGCCAATGAGACGCTAATCCTTTATTATGTCATGCTTGAGAATCAACTATCAATTTAATATAGAATCCATAAACCGGAAAAATTGCAAAAATTTGCAAATAAGAACTTACAGTATACGCGACCGCAATAGCAAGAAACCCATTCTCGGTCATGCCCAGAAGTGTAAGCAATTCCAGCCCTCCGCAGCAAAATGCACACCACAATCCCACCTGCACCCAGTACAATTAGATAATTCCTCTTCTAAAAGGCAAGCCCCTATATCCCAAATAATCGTCCTTAACCGCTGTTGGTGGGTTTTCCACAAAAAATTTTAGAAATTTAAGGAACCCACTAACATTATTTTTTTTTTTCCCTTTTTTTTTTACCTTTTTGGGTCTTCTTCTCTGTATAGATAAATTAGATTCACGGAAATCCCAAACTCGGAGAAGGATGATTGATTGACTTGCTAAAAGAAAATCAATCAAGCCGTTCCCAAAAAAATCGCCCGGATACCATACACATTATATAGAGAGGAGAGGGGAAAGCGTCGTCGAGCATAGTAGTATACGAATAAACACTCCACAAGCCACGTACGTATATTGTACTGTATACTTCTTTTACCATCAACCACGACGAACGCGCTGATTTTGTTCCCATGATGAATATGCCTCGTGGTCCTAACGTAAGACCTCAAAGTCTTTTAAGTCTCACTCATAATATACTCCGAATTACACGCGGCTCTGCACTCGATAATTTGAAAAGGTTTTTAGTTTGATATTAACGTGCTAGTGGAAAAAAGTCACATTCTCAAGTGTTCCTTATAAAAATAAAATTGCTATAAAGTAAAATTAAAGGAGGATGGGCCCCTGGAACACCCATGTGGCCTTAGACTAATAGATTAATTCAATATTAAAGTGTACGAGATAAATTACTAATCCATTGAAGATTGATCATAAAAGGTTATACATTCTTATTTAGGTTTCATTTGATATTGCTTTAGCTTTATTATGAAGAATCAATTGAGTATTTGATAAAAAATTTGTTGAGTTCAATTCTAAATTGGTCGAGTTCATTTTGGTGTTAAATAAGCAATTGTATTTGCTATTGGCATTCACGGCAAAGTAATATATTCAGTTTTATTGAAATTAAATTTAATGTTAACTTAGGGCATATCTAGAAGTGCTTATGCATAGTTTAAAGGGATAATTGTAGTCACTATTCCAAACTTTTCAAATCTTTGCAGGTTTTATCTTAACATTTCATTTGTTACATCTGTGGTCCCAAATCTTTCAAGTACGTGCGTCTGAAGGACAGATAAATGGAATTCGTCCAATTTTGCCATTAGTTGACCAATAAAAACAATCTAACCATTTTTTATCAATTAAGTGAAGGATAAAATGGTGATTTATAGTATTATCATATAAAATAACTAAAAAAATTAAAAAAACAAAAAAAAATGGAAAAGGAAAAAATGAAAGCTTTTTCCATAACCAAACTAGAAAAGTCCCCACCCACTCATAGTCACTTGGTCAGCCACCACCAACCTACCCAACGAATCCCCGTAATCCAGGCACATGCTTGCTCTGAATTTTGGCCCATGCCCAATCCTTTTTTATCTTCATTTTTGAAGTGTAAGATTTGATGAAGATGAGATGCAATGATATATGTAGACGCAAAGCTTGAGAAGCAAAACCCATATGAATCTGCATCTTGAATTGCATGTATATATCTTCTATCAAAACTTTTCTGCTATGTCATTTTCTTTTCCTACTGTCTTCTTCTTCTTCATATTCATTTCTACTGCCTTCTTGTTTTTCCTCTTTAAGGAGGTTTTCATGTTATTCTATGTTTGGCAGTAATAAGTTTAAGTGGATACAGATAATATGGATAAAGGTCAAAAGGTCTAAAATAATAATTTCCCAATTTATATGAATTTTAATCTATAATTAAGTAGCTACTTTATTGAAGTTTTAGATTCAAAGAAATAAGTCGATGTTTGTACTTCATTTTTTATGAGTGTTCTACACTCTTGATATCTATGCCACTTAATTCGTTATTTTGTTATTCTTGAGAGAGTTTTAGAACTTTTTAATATGTGTTTTGATCTTGTGATATATGTTGATGAAATTGAAGGAAATAAGCAAAAGTTGACAAATTGGAGAAACTGGCTAAATTGTAAGAGATCCAAAGTTGGGGGACTAAAGTGCAAATACTCAAAAGTTGTGTCGGATCTCAAAATGAAGAATCGAGAGTGCTTGTAGTCAATTGAATGAAGAAAGAAGTCAAGGGGATCAAATATAGTTAAAGTATGATCACATATCATTTTCCAACCGAAAAAATTATGCTCCAAATTTGTAGTCTCATATTGAGACTCATGTTTTACATAGAAAACGCTTGAATTAGAAAATGATATCTGAAATAGAGTTGTAACCTTTGGGTTATCTTTTCAAAGTATCTTGAATCACATCAATCGGATATCTGGAGAAAATGTTATGATAAAAATACGGAAAGACGCGCAGTGCAGTTTTTTTACCCGAATATGGGTACCACAGTGCCCACATTACTGAAAAAAAATAGAATCATGGGCGCCGCAGCGCCCATATTGGGCGTCGAGGTGCCGCCTATGCGAGAAATATGTTTTGATTTTTTTTGAACTCTTTTTTTAGCCCAATACAACTTCAAACCTTCCAAAATTTCATGATGTTATAAATACAACCCTAAAGATCACTTTTAGGGGGGCAAATTCAACACACAATTGAAGGAGGCAAAGTGAGAATAATTCAAGAAATCAAAGGAACGCAAGAACAACATTAAAGAAGAAGATTGAAGATATATCCAAAAACTTGTTTATTTTGAATTGTATAGATTTCGTGTTTCTTATCATGGGCTAAACTATTCTTCTAGGGTTTGATTGTAACCAAAATTTGAGAGTGTGATTTGAATTTATTTTAATTATTTCTATGAAATTTTCCATTCCGTTTATTTGTATTATGCTTTTAATGATTTCAATTAATTGGCCACTAATTGAATGAGTAGATGCTAGTCAATTCTCGACGCTCAAGAGAGGGAAATTTAGGCATGATCGTAAGATTAACACAACATAGATTTTATTGGTTTCGAGAGAAAGTATAGGATATTTGAAGTTTACTCCATAAAAGAATCATGAACTTGATAATTTCTAGATTTTAATTCGAAATAGAAATATTGGAATTAATTTCTATGATTAATTTTTATCCGGCACTCAGGAGAGTGGTAAAATTATATTAAGATTCTTACTTATAAACATGAAAAATTAATTAGAGATAACTAAATGTTTTAGAATCAAATTTGATAGTTAGATGAAATCATAATCCTAGGCTTCCTTACTTGATTATTCTTCTAGTTTGCACTTATTTGTGGAATTCATCATCACATTAGTTTAAAAAACATTGATTATAAAATTTATTCATCTAGATAAAATAGAAACTATATAATTATAGTATTTAGTAGAAATTTGAATTACAATCTTTGTGGGTTCGACACTCTAATTTCATTACTATATTACAAAACTTGACATCTTACACTTGCGGTATAAATCACGTTGTATAAAACGCGTGACAATTTTTAAAATGTAATTTTTCTCAAACTTATTTTTAATCTTATGTTCTTCCAATAAAACCTAAAATTTATCCTACATTTTAACTATATGTTATCTAGAAGAAAAAAAATTACAAAATTCTTTCTAAAAAATGATATTTAAAAAGGAGCTAAATGGTTGCATGCTTACAATTTATTAAGGTTATAAAAGTAACTTTATATAGTATTGGATTGTGATAGAGATCTTTAGTTAAGTTTTATTGTTATCGATTTATGAGAATCGTAAACACGTCATATTTAATAAAAGGATAAATATGAGATGCATGTGAAGGAGTATGGTCAACACTAAATTCAAATGTGTTCTATTTCTAATTTACGTTTTTAGATGGATTGACAATTATACGTAAAATGAGAAAAAATAGAAGAAAAAATAATTTTTTAATTCGATAAACAGTAAGTAATATAACTTAACTACAACCAAAATGATAGTAATCGAAGCTTAAAGTTATCTATATTTCAACAAAATACAAAAGAAATTTGTATCATTTTTAGAAGGGCTCCTTTAAATTCATTTAATATGAATATGTTTTCACAAAATAGAGAAGTTTAACTTTTTCATTTGAAACACTTCTATGTTCCTACCTTATTTGTTTTCTTTGGAGTTGGGACAATGAATTTCAAGAATATTCAAACAAACCAACATATAGACATATCAAGGTATAAAAACTCGCAAAGAACAAGTGTAACTTATAAATTATATCATTTTTAGTGTTGTGTTAATATTATTTTATATTTTACCATTATTAAATTCATGGTCGAAAAATCAAAGTCCAGCCTTGATTAAATTTGGTCCGCACTGGACAAAATTCTGAAGCCCCACCGTAGTTTCCACCACTGCCATCTTAAACTACAACCATCCCGCACCGAAAACCAACAGCCAAGACTCCACTCTCCAATTCAAGTGTGTATGAACCTTGATCTCATCCACTACATTCGCCATATTGCACCTCACCTGATTTATTTCCAACCTCACATCCACTCCATCCTTGTTCAAAGCTTTTACAAAAACCAATTTATGTCCTTCAATCCATTTTCCATTTCTCCACTTGGAAATTGCATGGATTGGCCCAAACGTTTCAGCCCCAAAATAATGTGTTTCGGCTCAATTAATGGTGTGATTTTCATAGGGAACAATACATAAATCCGACATATAAGAATTACATTTCAAAAATATTTTCAAAAATCAGGTGTTAAATCAATTTATTTAATTACATTTCAAAAATAACAAATTTCAAAAATCTTATCAAAAATCAAGTGTTAAATCTATTTATTAAATATTTTTAATTATAATATAATACAATTACTCGAATTTATTAAATTTCAAATCCAAATCATTCTATTTCTCTCTACACTATCTTCTCTTTATCCTCTCTCTACCATTTCTCTCCATCGGAGATGACCATCAACTCCGGCGACTGCTCCGACTACTATTCCAACGATCACTCCGACGCCACTCCAGCGACTGTTCCGACGACCGCTCCAATGATAGTTCTGCACGATGGCTCCGACGACTTAAAAATTTCAGAAAATTAAAAATTGGAAATCACACTCCCGCCCCATAGATCCACCTACCACTACCCACATTCGCTGACACGTGTCATCTGCGACTAATTGTGATCAAATCTGTATTCAATGTGACTAATTGTGACCAAAATTGTATTTAGTGTGACTATCTATGACCAAGTGAATCATAACTGTGATTGTATGTGATCAGGTCACAATTGACACAAAACTGATCATAATGGGTTACAATTAACACAAAATTGGTCACAAACCTTCACAATAAACACATAATAGACCATAAGAGTCACCACAAATAAATTTACCCACACCGTAGACCAGCACCACAATCCACCACCACCATAGCCACCAATGCACCACCACTACTACCTTCAACTTAAATTCATGACCATAAATATAACATTTACTGACTTATATTATATGTGACTAATTGTGACCAAATTTGTGTTCAGTGTGACTGTCTGTGACCAATTTAATCTTAACTGTGACCATTTGTGATTAAGTCACAATCGATCACAGTTAGCACATAATTAGTCACACACAGTCACAACTAACACATATTTGATCACGTGAGATTGTCACAAACAATTTGCACACACCACAGCAAATTGGATAAAAAAACCACCAACAAACTCCAACAATTCAAAAATTAAATATACTTTTGTTGTTCTGCACTAAATTTTTTTCTACAGCCATCAACCACCACAGCCCACATCACCACCACTGCCAGAGTGATCGTCGAAATAGTCGTCGGAGTTGATGGCCATCTCCGATGGAGAGAAATAGTAGAGAGAGAATAGAAAGAAAAGAGGAGAGAGAAAGAGAATGATCGCCACCAGATTCGCCAATAGCGCTAGATCCACCACAAAATCACCTCACCGTCGCCAATATCCACCGTCAACATCACCAAATCCACCTGCACCACCACCAACAAAAAAAACCCCAAAAACCACCACCACCACCAACCACAGATCCACAATCACCAACACTGCACAGATCAGAAAATTACCGGTACCATTTGCAAAACACCAACAATCATCCCAAAACTCAAACTCAGGCTGAACAACAAATCTAATAAAAAAGCTACACACCCTTCATCGTTGCAGGCAAATAAAAAAATACGTCTGGTTCATCCCAAAAAAGGCCCAAATCCTTATTTCCTTTACCCTTCAGCATAACAAAAAATACCAAGATACACAACAATCTTCTCAACCCATCATTCATCGTTGCAGCCAGTGCACTCAACCCAAAATTTGACACCTTTAGAATTCAATTCTCATCCAGCAACAGATTTTCTGTTTCAAATTACGGTGGTAAACATAGATTTGAGGTACCAATAATCGGGAAATCCACGATGGTAAACATGAAACCGAAACAATACTTAAGCAACCACACTAGGTCCACTGTTACTCACACCTTTATCTGAACTCCCACTACCACTTGCCAAGCTACTATCACGACCGATATAAAGATTCCTCATCAACAAACCCCACATCAAACACAGGACGACACTACAAATCAGTTGACAATGCTCGCCATTGCTTGCAGTAGCGCGGTGGTGGGCGGGATCGCTCTCGGATCAACGTCACTATAGCAGCATCGTGATTTCGTCGCTTGTCTCGCAGTGCCTCCGGTGATGGTGCGTTGCTAGGAGAACAACATTGAGATTCTAACGCTCGTTGCTTGCCTCGTGGTACCTCCGACGGTAGTGTGTCCTCAAGAGAGAAGGGTAGAGAGTGAAGAAAGAGAGACGATGGAGAGAAGTGATTTGGGATAAGGGTGCTGGGGATAGGATTGAAATTTGGGAGTGGGTATGTGGTTATGTTATAATAAATCTATATTAATTAAATTAATAATTCTTAATTAACACCTGATTTATGAATTTAAAACTAAATCTCCTTATTTATGAAAATTAGTCTTTAAATGTAGGTTTCTAGGTAATTTTTCCATTTTCATAAGTGTAGGGAAACTTACACAAATAAACTCAATTTTGGGACCAATTCTTCCGGTGGTTGGCTAAAGGGTGTTTCATAAGGGGTAGATAGACATGAAGCGGTGGCTGAATGTAGTGCACTAAGAAATGAATTATTGCGTGCCAGTTTGGATCAAGTTGTTGTGTAGAGTCAAAACTAACGATATTCAAAGAAAGCTCAATTTGGTAGCTACAGTGGTGATTGCTGGGTTGTGTGATCATGTAATATATTTCGCTATGATAAAATACTAATTTATATTAAATAAATTGTGATTTTATTTATTTTTTACACTTAATTATTATTGAGCATGTGAATTAAAGTGCATATGATCGCTTGTGATAATATAAGTTGGATGCCTATATTGAGAAGTACGATGTGATATAACTTATATTTTAATCATATATATTTTGTTCACGATCAATGTATATGTGTTGACACTTTGTATTGAAAGGTTGTAATATTGATCAATTCACTATTCATGTTGTGATTTATCCTTATCATAAAAATAGTTAAAGATGACACTAGAACAAAAAAAGTGTATTAAACAGACGACGTGTCAAGTTTAATTCATAGCATGATCATGCGAAGTGTTAAGCTCCACTTGATCTCCGTGTATTCCACTAAATTCCATGACAGGGTCATATATGTTTTTTCATAATTTTAATGATTCTTTGATTCGCCAATATGTTAAATCAATTTAATTAGTCAAATATCTCGATGAGTTGACAGTTTGAGAACGAGGGAGTAGAGATTATGAATTCGTGTCGGGAACCGTCACCCTAAAAAATGAATAGATTGACTACTTAAGTATTTTTTGTTGAACGGTTAAAATCTAAGCTTAGTATTTAGCGACGACTAGATTTCGACATCTGTAATTAGTTCACATGACCATCGAAAAAAATAGTATTTAAGTCGTGATAATATTTTGGAGGGAAAAACAGTTATTTATGCTCGTACCTAATTATCGAATATCGGATGTGGATAAAATACATATATGACATGTCAGAGGAAAGCAATACAAATTTCTTGATTTCTATAATCTTATGTTTAGTTTTTTGCCTTTAGTAGAAAAAGTAAAGAATAATAACTAGATTGCATGATCAACGGCCGACTAGACACGATCTCATTATTGGAGCTTGGATAACGTTCATGTCCATGTGGTAGCTCTATAAAGTATGAGACTTAATTGCAATTATTATAAAAGTTTTGGACTTAATTATAATTCTAATAAAGGTTTGTACTTAATTATAATTATTATGAAAGTTGTAAACTTAATTGTAATTATGATTGAAGTTCTAGGACTACACATGTAATTAAATGAAAATTAATTAGATTTGAATTTTAATTAAAACTCCTATTTGAATTTTAATTAAGACTTCTATTAGAATGTGGAATTCTTATTGTTTATGGATTGGAACTATTTTATCTCTACAATTAGAGACTAAATGGAACCTAGACATCGTAGTTGAACATAATATAATAATTCTATAGTGTTTAAATTCGGAGAGAGAAAGAACAATAATTATTTTCTTACTTTATTCAATTGTCAAGTTCGAGAATTAGTTTCTTAATTTAATGAAAAAATTTGCTTACTCACTGGTGTAGTTTCAACTTTAGAGAATACCATAGAAGTTTTAGAGGTTTGGAGCATCAAGTTCTTAGAATTAAAAAGCTAGAAGCTCGTAATCCGATGATTCCCACAAAAGTTCGTGACATCCGATCAAGTGGCAAGGAGCAAACCACGATGGTGCAAAATTTGTTTATGCAGGAAGATGAAACGACGTGTTAGCTTTAGTACCCACTAGATGACTCCACTTTGGTCAGGATTTATATGTGAATATTCTTTACCGTGCTCCTCTTCCAACTCCTATTACCAACATTGCTCCACAGCCCACACCGATGAAGTTTAGTGAAATCCGATCAAGTCAAGTTGATAGTTTCTATACTATCTTGTTCAATTTTCTCTCCTCGATCAAGTCAAAATTACTCCACAACAGCTTTTTCATTTTGTGTGTTTGTTTATGAGAGATTTCTATAGCTATTACTGACTTTGAAATGGAGTTTGGACTTTGAGACTCACTCTGCTTTTCCTTCTACAACTGGCAAGAAATGGAGAATAAGATGGTAGATGACTATGAGCGGGAATAGGTGGTGGAGTGGTGGTGACGATGGGTTTTTGAATGTAGTGGGGTGAGAAAGTAGAAAAATATGAAGAATGTGTTTTCTATTTCTTTTTTTATCTCTGTTTTTTTTTTTTTTTTTTTTT
>CAIGRB010141200.1:52383-64741 GCA_903798255.1 Fraxinus quadrangulata | reverse complement strand
TTTTTTTTTTTTTTTGCTACAAAAGTAAAATACAAACAAATAATAAATTAAATTGACAAATCATAGTAGATAAACAAATAAAAATGAATAACGTGGATTGGGGTATTTGTTTTCATTCAAATATATTTTTTAGATTTTTGTTTCTTAAAATTTTGTTTTTTAGAATTTCAATTTTTCAATTTTTTAATTTTTATTGAAAAGCTTATTTCCCGGTGCTTTGAGTAGTTTTGGTGTTTTCACTTATGATATAAGTTTTAACTTTATTTTCCAAAAAATACACTTTTAAAAATATTATATCAAACAAAATTTGGATATTTTACAAAATTGAAAAAAACTTGAAAACAAAAAATCAAATGCACTCTAAACTTCTTAAATGCATTTTTTGGGCTACCGTCAAATCTTATTCACAAACACATGACGAAAAAAATGTTTTTCATCACAGATTCTAGGACATATTGTTATAACGTAAGACAGTTTGAGTTAAAGAATTCGAGTGCCACTTATCAACAAACAGTTAACTAAGTTTTTTCTCAGCAAATCGAGCAAAATATTGTAGCTTATATTGATGTATAATATTCTTATCAAATAGAAATTTACAGTCACCTTAAGGGTCTTGTTGAAGTGTTCAAAGTTGCAAGAAAGCATAAGCTCAAATTTAATCCCAAAAAGTGTCTTTGGAACTAAACTACCGATATTTCATTCTTTGGTTTTATGTTCACCCTTATATAGGTAGACAAAAATGTAGATGGAACGTTACAGAAAATCAGCAATAGAAATACAAAATTTATTACTATGGTTGTGTTATATGTACATCACAATTTATAGATTTTTTTATAACTAGATGATGTGACGGAATTTAATTAAGTCAAAATCTCATTAACCAAATAAAAAAATAAAATTTCCCTTTTTTCTTCTGTGTCATTAACTCACATTATATAAGCACAATCATAAGTGGTGAAGAGATTTTGGCAATTTTAATTTAATTTATAGTCACCTTATCAATTTATAAAAAAATCTATAAATTGTGATACATAACAAGCATTTTCCTTAGTCACAAATATGTGATGGACTCGTTTTATCTTTGATTAGTGTTGAGATTTTGCAAATTAATCTTAAAAGCTAAATTGTCAGTCATATATTAAGCCCTTGTTTGGTTACAAGTTGTCTAATAATTTTTCATTCGCATATTTTGTGACTCATAAATATTTTGTGAAAACTAAAAATTGTAAAAAGGAAAAAAAAACATCAATGTTAGATCCTATTTGAGCCCATTATTTGGTGTAAATAGATTTTGGAATATTGATTTTTTGGAGGATGTGGTAGAGAAATTTTTTGAGTTAACGTACAAAATATTTTATTGTACGAATGTATAGTTTAAGGTGAAATTTGAAAAAAAAAATGAATTTTGAAAAAATTGGAGGATAAAACAAGGGCTCGAATCATTGCTCAAGTTTGGTCATTTTATATTTAAAAGTAATCATTCAAATCTATATTTTACGTTTTAATTTGATCATTTCGATTATCTCCATTAATTACATTAAAATTAGTGGCTCAAATAATTGACCAATCTGAAATAAAACGTAAAGTTTCATGACGTTTTTGAAACAAATTAATTATGAGGGACTAAATTAAAATAATGCCAAAATTAGGTGACCTTTCGCCCCCGAAATAATCAAGAAACAGCAAAAGAAAATGATTTCTTATGTACCCACAAATCTGCTTCGGTTCGATCCTCAAAAATCTTCTCGCCGTTTACGCCAATGGAGAAAAAGACAGATTTTTATTACTGCAATTCCAGTGTCTGATTCATTAATCAAATTGAAAACACAATTTGCTCATGAATTACGTTACACGTTTAGCCCTTATTTAATAATTCCCAAATAAATTATTATTAACCTCTCACGCTGACCTTCCGCTTTGGATATTTTCATCTTCCTGTCCGTCAGTGTATATCCTTCATTTTTTTCCCCCAGCAATTTATGCATTGTTTGTATGTATGTGTATAGATATTAACGTGTAATGTTATATATCATTTCTCTCATTTAACAGAAGTCTTTTGTCTCGATTTTTTCTTGCTGGGTTTTATTGATACTTTAATTTTGATAGATTTTGGAGGGTGGGTTTTTTTAATTGAATGCAAAAAAGTTATGGAGACATCAAATGGTGCGAATTCTGATAATTCCAATGTAGGTTCACTACCTTCATCGCCAAGCAATGGAGGAAATTCCAGGATACAGTTCCCTTTCCTCCGGTTCATCCGTTCCCCTATCTCAACCCTACTTGAACACACCGGTGTTATTCGTGTCCGACCCGATCATCCCTACTCCGAAGCCCACCCCCTCATACCCGAAAACACCAATTCTAATGCCCAAATTCCCAACAATTTGAACTCAATTAACAGCAATGATATTAGTAATAGTAGTAATAATAATGGGGAGGTATCGATTCGGATTATTGGGGCAGGGGAGCAGGATGGGGATAGGGTTGTTGAAAGTGATGGTGAGAATGATCAACCGGTTTCAGGATTGGGATTGGGCACGGAGGAGTCTGTAGAGGTGGCCAATGGTTTTAATGGGAATGGGACTAGCGGTAGTAGTAATGAGACCAATGGGGAATCTTCGTCTTATCAGAGATATGATATACAGCAGGTGGCAAGGTGGATTGAGCAGATTCTTCCCTTCTCTTTGCTTCTATTGGTGGTTTTCATCCGACAGCACTTGCAAGGTGAATGCTCTGAATTTTGAGGCTTGATATTAGATATGTGAATGTGTTTGATGCTATAATATTTTGTTATTCTTGTTTTGTGATAAATTTGATTTTTATTATTCAATTATCTAGTGCCAAGGATGATAAGTAGAAGTATATTATATTCATTTAACTATGCTTTTAGAGAAAATGCAGCACCTTTTATCTTTTCTCTCACGTGTCAATTACTTTGACTTTATTGTCACTGGTGATTTGCATTTTGATCTTGCTGCACTGGCTAAAACACAATAATTCCTTCATAAAATCTCATTATTGTTCAATTGTCTAAAAATTTTGTTGACTTCATTGGTTTGAAATTATTATGAGCATTTCGAACCATCTTATTCTTGTCGTCCTTCTACGAATTCAATTTAGATAGAGCATTAATCTAGTGGATGATGAGATATTATATCACGTTGGCTTTCTTGTTTAGACTAGTTGCAATCATCCTTATCTGGATCTCGTTTTAGATCATTAAGTCAATTCAAAATGGAAATACATGTTAATAATAGTGTATATCATTATGGCCTCTCTTCCAAAGTCTTTAACAAATTATTATTACATCTTATGTAGGAAAGTCATTTCTAATTGATGACAAAATTTCTAAATAAATTTTTCTTCCAGATTTGGAATAGAGTAGAAACTAAACTATGTGTGGCATCACTAAGTGTTTACTACATTTCCACTTCTTGATGCTAGACATTTTCTAGATAAGGAATGCTTGAAACTAAATCGTCAGTTGCCACGCATTTTTGTTGTTTTAGTGAACAATTCACCTTGAAAGTCCTCTTGCAACTTGTGACCAGAAAATCTATGCACAAAGACTACTTGTAAACCCTTTTTACTGGGATAAATTGTAAAATGAAATCAATGAATGAAAATCTTTATGCTTATGTCACTCAACAGTCTCTCTCTCTCTCTCTCTCTCATGCGCAAACATGTGATACCTATTGTGTTGTTGTGTTGTAATGGCTCTATCGACATGTTCGTTTCTATATTGGATGTGAAACATGATTGAAATGCCATTCATCTCCTATTACCATTGTAACCAAGCTGTGGACCCTCTGCTGTTTGGCTTCCAAACTTGCAATTTTCTTTATCCATACTAAATAAAAAATCATATACCAATTTGAAGCAAGAGGTATTATTATGATAGCCATCGTTTCTCATTCTCTATTATTAACCTAAATTTTACACTGACAATACATGATTAAACTTCTTTTCCTTTTTAATGCTGTTTCAAAACTAGAATAAAAAGGAGTTAGGTACGTACTTAAAAGTGAGGAGAATGGATAACCAGCAGCTGTTGAGTAATTGCAACTAAGACATTTGTCTGGCTGGTGGAACTCGTCATTGAAATTTATTTAAATTGTTGATTACCATTATGCTTTTCTTGAAAAGACATTGAGAGATGAATTTTATGTCTTACTTACCCAAAAGTCAATTTTTGGTGCCCATTTCTATTGAGTTGGTGGGTCACTCAAAATGCTCATGTTTAAATAAGTGCGGACGCAAGTGATGACATGACTGTTGCCGGTGTTCTTTTTGCGATTGCTTGATAGTTAACATTGATTTTATTCCTATAGGGAATCATGGGAAAATAACACAGGCAAGATCTTCCACTTCATGAGAGTGAAGGGTTTGTTATATTTTGTCTCTTGAGCACGGGTCTTGTCTCTATGGTCCTCAAAACTTTCCTGTTGTACTTCTGAGAATATTTGTCGAGGAGATAATTCAGGCATTATATTCCACTTAAAAGTAAACAGTTTTTCTGTTCTTATGTGTGAGCTCTTGCTTCTACAGTTCTCAAAAATATCCTTTTGATACTTGTCAGAAAATTGGTTCCACATTCGAAATAGTATATGTGATTGATTTTGTTGTATTAGACAACTAGTTTTATGTGTCTCTATTGTATGATTTTCAGGATTCTTTGCTACCATTTGGATTACTGCCGTACTGTTCAAGTCTAATGACATTGTTCGGAAGCAGACAGCTCTAAAGGTATGATCTTTGTTTCATGTGATGAACATTTTTGTAGCGTATCCACGTGAAATCAGGTTTCTTGCCCACCCCCTATTCATAGAAGGAATAAAGATGAAAAAGGAGAACTCCACAAACTTACAAACAAACGCTTTTACAGGGAGAGAGGAAGATTTCTGTCCTTGTTGGTTTTTCTGTGGTCTTCATGCTTCATGTATTTGGAATCTACTGGTGGTATCGGAAAGATGATCTTTTCTATTCTTTATTCATGATTCCTCCGAAGGCAGTCCCACCTTTCTGGCAGGCAATATTCATCATCCTGGTAAATGGTATGGATTTCTTTACCTGCTTGTTACTTTATTCATGCAATAATTGTCATGGCCCCTACATTTATCCATTTGGCATTGTTGGTAGTCACAAATTAAATTTCCGCAGCTTCTCCTTATACGGAATCTAGTGCTTTGTTGAACACTCTTAGTTTAATCCACTTAACTAGAGGCCTGTGTAATCTGCTTTTGATCACTTAATATCCGTAGCTTTTCCTCTTTTGTTAATTTCAATAAATTTCCAACAACTTGTGCCTCTTTCCTTTCCTTTTCATATTTTCTTGGAAAATACATAATTTATCTCTCTCTCTCTCTCTCTATATTCTTGGGTTCCCTTTTATCTTTTAATAATTCAGACATCCTCAAATATATTGACATTTATTGCCATATCGTATTTAGCATATGCAAATGTTAATATTCCTTCCTTCCAAATTTGAAGGTCCCCGTCTAATTTGCCACAAAGTTTTGTGTAAGAGTTGGAAAATGTGAGTATTAAACGTAACTTTACCCCCAAAAGTAGCGGCCAAGTTTCTTTTGTGCCATATAGCCCCTGTTTGAGCCACATTATTTCCACAAGAATGCATTTTTTTGTTTGATATGATGGGGAATATGTGGTTGAAAAAGAAAGAAAAGTTATTGATGTAATGGAAAATATTATTTTATTGAAGAATGTGTGGTAGAAAATGAGTAAAAGAATGAGAATGAAAATTATAATGTGTACCAAACAGGAGCATACAATTTTTAATTTCAAGGTAGCTGCACGATTCTCTTCGATGTCAAAAGATTCTCTTGGATGTTGTTAACAAACTGGTAGAACGTAAACATCTAGTGATCTCACTACATTAAGTCCCTGTTTGTCTATCATTAATTTAAAACTCTGTTTGCTACAGTAAGATTCTCCACCACACATTCACCCAATAAAATATTCTACACACAAACCAATAAAGTTACTTTAAATTTCAACCACACATTCTTCAAAAAATACAATTTAAAACTTCATTTTTCTCCTGCATTTTTTTGTTTGATATGATGGGGAATATGTGGTTGAAAAAGAAAGAAAAGTTATTGATGTAATGGAAAATATTATTTTATTGAAGAATGTGTGGTTGAAAATGAGTATAACAATGAGAATGAAAAAATAATGTGGCTCAAACGGGGCCATAATGTCCTTTTGTATATTTCTGTAAAGAACATAAATGTTTTGAGTGGGACATTATTTCTGGGCATCACAAAATGGAGATGCGACCTTCAAAGCTGCCCAAGAGAGTGTTTTTTTTACTCTTTTCCTTTTCTTCCCCTACTGACTGAATCCTGTTTAGGGAATATGAATGTTAACTTTTTGTATATTTGAACTGACTTTTGTTACTGTCAGATACAATGGTGCGACAGGTTGCTATGGTCTTGAAATTGGTTCTTCTAATCTATTATAAGAATTGCAGGGGCCACAATTTCCGCAGACAGGTAAAGATTTCAACTTAAATTATGCATTCAATGATGCACAGTTGAATTGCTTAGAAATTTGACTGTAGTATATTGGTCATTAAGGGTCAAATGTTAACTCTGATTGAGTACACACTGCTGCTATACCGTGCACTGTTACCAACTCCTGTCTGGTATAGATTCTTCTTGAACAAAGACTATGGAAGCCTCTTTTCATCATTGACAACTGGGTTGTATTTAACTTTCAAGCTTACGTCAATTGTAGAGAAGGTCAGTTGTTTCATCATCTTATATTAATGTTCTAATTTGGCCCTGTTGAATTTGGAAAACCAATCTAAAAAATGTGTCCTCTCTCATTTTCATGTCACTGTACAGGTCCAATCCTTCTTTGCTTCCTTAAAAGCATTATCGAGAAAGGAAATCCATTATGGATCTCATGCCACGTCAGAACAGGTATTTTGTTTCTTTTAGCATTTTAAGTTTCTAGTAGGAGTAACAGTCTATATGGAGACTTGTTTAAAAGCAGACTGCAAAAAGCTAGTTTGAAAATGTCTACTACATATGGCAGTCAAACACGTTCAGTAACCGTCTTTCATTTGCTTCAATTTTCCATTATGCTTGAGACTACCTTTTCTTCTCCATTCAGATGTTCTCAAGTGCACAATAAACTAAATGGCTATACATGACAACCATGCTTGACTTTATGTTTTAGTTCTTGATGTGGATCTGGTTTGGAGTTGGTTATCTTTAGGTTTAACATGTCGTAATCAGTTGCATAATAGTTGTGAGTGGGAGTTTCAAGTTTTCAGAAGATATCACTGAACTGCCTAAGTTGACCTCCCCTCTAATTTATTCTCTATTTATGGTGTGACCTCTATGTATATAGTCTCATTTCTTATTTTATCCGTTTTAATATGGCTTAACATCCTCATTTACGTTCTCTTCATCTTATGGACTCACTGTCCTTTATTAGTTATCATCCACCGCTAAGTGCCATAAAGCATTACTAGTCTAATATTCTAAGAGGGGGGACAAAATACAGAGAATATTGAGGGAGAAAATATCAATTTTTTTTCATATCCAAGTCTAAATATTACAAAGAATAGACACTCTTTATATAGAGTCTAAGCAAATCTAATTTGAGAAGGAAACAGAAGAAATAAAACCTAATTTAAGTCAAACTAGAAAATTTATAACACACTACCTAATTCTAATTAAACTAAAAACTATAATAAAATTAAAATAAGTTAACCAAAATTAAACTATATTTATTCCTCCATCATAATCATTCTGCAGAATTTGCCTTTTTGACTTCAAAATATCTTCCTATCATCGTTTTAGCACATTTCCTTTTAACATGACCCTTCTACCTAAATTCTAGGTATCGGTTAGAGTAGAATCTGATCCTTGAATGTAGTGATTATAACATTAAATTCTATGTTGTCACGTATCGGACATTCGGACGTCTTGAACGTGTGTTCGTTTTTAGTTTATTTTTTCCAGATCCCACATATTTGTGAACATGGAAAATTGTGGTAATGCTCTGGAAAATTAGAGAAAAACTAACATGTCGATGAGTGCAATGAAAAAGGCCATTGTTGGCAAGTGAAGTGGATGAGGCTATCGCCAACGAGTGCAGTGGAAGATAGAGATGGAAAGGGAGACAGTCAAACCCTAAGCATTTTTTTCACTGAAACAAAAACAATGCTTGAAAGTTGAAAGCCAAACCCTAAGTAAAAAATAATTTTTTTTTTTAATTAAAAAAATGATAACATTTTTTAAAGTGGGTCAATCGGTCATCAATCTTTTAAGTGGGTCAATTGTTTGTTTCTTATCTTTAGAAGTGGTTCAACCAGGCGTCAATTTATGTCAAGTTTGACTTATATTTGACTATTTGGTTTTTATGCAATAAATCTTCATTCTATAAGTTTATTTTTAGAAAAAGATAATGGTATTAAAATGTTTAATACATGTAGAACTATGTTAATAAATTACACATGAATATAATCAAACTTTGCTATATATTTTATACACTTATCTATGTGTCCTGATTTTTTTTAAAAGGCTGTATTGACGTACCCATATTGTATTGTATCCAAATTACATATTCGAATCCTTGCATCTTAGGCACTGGTTCATAGCCAGTGCTTGCATGTTGCTGTAGTCTGAATGGATTGATTTATCCACTCAAGTTCTTTTTGTGAACCACCATTTTCTTGTTTACATTTTGAGCTGACCAAGCCTGACTACAACACTAAGTAGGGAGCAATATATTATGCCCTGGAGTAGCGTTTCTGGTTAAGGCATACTTAATCACCAGACATATACCTTATTGTTCTTAGCCTTGTGTCGAATTCTTGGTCACATAATATGTTTGAATGCACTGCAAAAAAATTTGTTGTTTGCTGGCCTTAAAGACGTAATAAGACTAAGTTGTTTTCTTAACTAATTCTTTTAAATTATTCAATTTAGGTGACTGCAGCAGGAGATCTTTGTGCCATATGCCAGGAGAAGATGCATGTTCCAATTTTATTGCGCTGCAAACATATCTTCTGTGAAGACTGTGTTTCAGAATGGTTAGTTTCCTTGCAGTATGTGATTGCACATTTGCTAATTTCTCTTGGACAATCATTGATTTATGGGAATATTCTTTACAATCTGTGCTTGGCTTGGATGGCTACTTGCTTATAATTTACTAGTAATGAAATTCATATAATTGAATTACGATTTTATCAAAAAAAATAATAATAATTGAATTACGGCGGTCCCTTGTCTGCCTTCTAAATTAGAATCCCCGTTTGCTGTCATCAAGCATGAATGAGCTTTTGATCTTTTATAGAAGGATGATATGTAAAGGCGCATCTTGTTTTTTCAACCTCTCTTTATTTTGATTCCATTAGTTTACTGTCAGTGGGACTGAGTTTTCTAACTTCTAAATGGAGGGAGTGCTGTGAGTGCCATATGATTTACGTAATTTAGCTATCATTTGCTTCCTCTCCCTCTAATTGGTGGAAGTGAACCCTATGAGGTCATTTTTTCAGCTTATGAGCTGGTGTAAGCTTTAAGTATTTGGATTTTGAGTATGCTCGTGGTTCATGATGTTATCTGACAATGATGAAGATATCGAGGTTTCTGATTAAAATAATAAGATTAAAACAGCTGATGTCTAGAGCATGTTAACAAATTTGGGTTTGGGTATTGTCTAACTTCCTTGAAATTTCTGGAATTAGTCATAGAAGCCCAGCAAAATTTGTTGTTTATGACATTGAATGATAAAAACCAATCAGGATTGGGAAGACCATTGTCATGCCAGTACTTGTCATGCTACGAACTGATTATGTGAATAGTTTAATTCAATGTCATTACTTCGAATAAGAAAGAAAGATCAAGAACAGAATGAAGTTGATGTAGAAGTCTTCCCTCTTCGTAATAATCACATACCAACTTGTTCTTTTGGTTGCGATATCACTAATTTTAATCTACCAATAAATTCCAGAATTTCTGATTATAAGAGGTCTATACCACACTACCTTTTTCCTTTTGCAGGTTTGAAAGAGAAAGAACTTGCCCTTTATGTAGGGCCCTGGTTAGACCTGCTGATCTTAGATCATATGGAGATGGATCAACGAGTCTTTTTTACCAGTTGTTTTAGAAATTCCGTTTTGTCTCCCAGCAACTTATACTTCACAATGGCATTCTCCCAAACTTGATTAGCAAAAGAAAAAGCTATCACTATCAGTATCAGTATCACTATCACTAAGGTATTCTACAGTAATTGTTGCTCTATTCTTGGACTTCCTCCCGATGATTCTGCAAGGAAACTATACCAATATTGAATGTTTGTTGGCTATATTTTTGTAAGATGTATCTGAAAAGGTTCAATGCTAGCTCAAAAGATTTGAGACGATCTTTTCACCACATATAAATATTTTTTTTTAATTTTAAGATTAATGATCATTTATTTTCTTGTGTTGGTATTCTTTTAGCAGAGAAAGAATAGAGTTGATCTAAATTTATTGGTAATATCTTCACTCAGTGATCTCGAAATGTGTGCTCTTGCACAGTATTTTTATTTTTATATTGTACATGTATAATAGTTGTGATTTAGATCAATGCTATTATGCTATGAAGAATTCTGCAATGAATCTGAAGAGATGTGAGATATATTCCTTTGTATATCTCACTTCTAGTCCTACTTCGTATTTCATGTCTGGTTTTCAGAAACTACGAGGATACCGGTAAGTTATAAATGAAAATTGACACAAATAACACTATGAAATCAGATAAATTTGTTTTATACTTTTTTCTTTTTCTTTTTAGATATACACTTTTAGAACACTATTTATGAGTGTTACAGGGCACAATGGGGCTGGGTCGCCCTTCCCTGTCACCCCGCCTCACCGGGATTTCAACGAGTCGGGTCGAGGACTAAAATATCCCATTTCTGGTCCATTGGTCTTAATGGGGCATAAAAGAAAGTCGTTAACTCTCTAGTAAGAGGGAGTCAATAGCTCAAGGACTTGTTAACTTGGGAAAGGAATGTTTCCTCCATAGAAGAGCTCAGAGCTGTTTCCTAATCTATGGAGTTCTTACTCAAGTGGAACCCAAATTCACTCCCGAACAAGATTTGGGCTCTCTCTCTCTCTCTCTCTCTCGTTAGTCCTACAATTGAGTTAACTTCTAATGAAAAAGTGGAGGATTCATCTCTGGCCCCATACTCTTAATGTGCCCTGTATTTAAAAAATTAAAGTAAAGAAGAGTCTGGTGGAGACCATGTTTCCTATCCTCAACGATTTCCCGACAAGGCAGGGTGGGATGTGCCCGGGGCATTTTGCCACTACCATTAAGTGAAATATCGACGCTTTTATCCTACTGTAAAACCAATTTTATAGATAAATATTATGGTATTAGCTCTCCATTTCTTCTCTTGTTCTTTTTAATTATAACGCATAAACAAAATTTCGAAAATTCATGGCATTCTTCAATGACATGAGATTGACCATCGACTTTCTCGGACGACTCTCGTCCTGAGTGATGAATCAACCTAGATTGAATTAAACCGAGATCACTTGACCAATTAGGTGGAACCCCATTGAATTATGACCTTACTACCTATTATGAATGTGTAACAAGTGGAAAAGGAGTGGAAGTGGCAGATGCCTTAGGCTATTCTTCCACTACCCAATAAGATAAACTTTATATGACAACTAGCTAGACAACATTCGTATACAATAAAGAACGTGTTCCACCAACAAGGGTGAACATTATCCGTACGCAAGTACTTTTCTACTTGCATAAATAGTGATATATCTTTATCCACTAACGACACAAACAATTAAAATTGCTCATTTCTCCGTCGTTAATATAATGAAATGGAGAATAGAACAGCAATTTTTGTCTCGTGGACGTTGGTTCCTTTAGACTTTGAGAATCTCATTATAATCCTTCCACGTTCATATCGTACCAATAGCAGCAGAGCCCACGTCGTTAAGAATAATGAGTAAATCAACATGATTGTAATAAAAGAATATACAAAAAAGTGATTATTTTTGGTGCTTCTATTCTCTCTCAAAATAATTTATATTGCAAGTGAGTCTGAACAGTAGTGTGGTCACCACCACCACCATTTTTTTATTTTTTTCTTTTGAAAAATGGAAATTCTTCTATTGATTCCGAACCCGAACCGAGCAGCTGCGCACACAAAACTTGGGAGCCTCTTGAGCCCACCACCGCCAATATATTTAGCCACTACATTTCATTTGAATCACATCCTCTGAATGTGCATAGGGCACTATTTAATTTGAAGATGATGGGAATATACATTCTAGATGAAATGTGTGCATGTCTATATTATGTAATATTTGGTC
>CAIGRB010141200.1:23016-39792 GCA_903798255.1 Fraxinus quadrangulata | reverse complement strand
AAAGTAGCCTGGAAAACCAAATCCTACCAAATTAGTGGGAATTGATTTTCCTCAAAACCATGGAATTGGAACCGTGTGAGGCAAAAAATAAAAAATGAATTGCCAAGAAAATTTTCTCAATCAAACATGACTTTTGGTGGAAGATGGAATTTCATTTCCAAATTCCATGAAATTCTTGCCAAATCAAACAGGGCCTAACCTTAACCACATTTCCATTTCCATTTCCATCCCCAAACCCCTACTATCCCTACAGTCCCAACTACACATTAAAGTCGGCCGCAATCGCCAACCATCACTTTTGTGGAGTAAAATGCAAACTTTAATTAATAAACTAAGCATTAAGCTCCTATTTGACAATTATTATTTGTGAAAAATAGAGTTTTGTATATTAATTTTTAGAAGAATATGTGGTTAAAATGTAGGAAATTTTTTTGGGTATACGTATAGAATATTTTATTATGTGAGTGTGTAATTAAAAATGAGTATGTAATAAAAAAAGTTTGAAAATAATAGTTGTCAGACAGCGGCTAAGTTTGCCAAAATTAATTGATAAACAATAATCAAACATTGTAAATTAAGCAAGACAAACACATCCCTTCCAAATCAGAGTTTGCACCAATAGATGAATTTTACAAGGCTCATATCAACAACCTAAACCACAAGGCAACACCAAAATCAGACTAACCCAGAGAATCTCGCACTGAACCACAAAGGAATCACCCTACACGATCGCGTAAGGAGCAAGTAGAAGACTGTCGAAAATGGAGCAACGAAATAGGGGGAAAATGGAGCACACAAGGGTCACAGGAGGTGTGCAATAGAAGCCAGAGACAAACGCCGATAGAAAGAAAATGAGACAATCATAGAGAGTCGCGAGAGACACATGGAAATGGTAGACCACACAAAGCAAAAGCATATGTTTTCTCTCAAAAGCGGCAAGGGAAAATACCGTGTGTATGTGATATCTCAAACAAGAATAGAAGCTAATATATATAGGGGCTACAATAGTTCAAGTAATTGGGCCATTACCAATTGGGTCGAGCCCACACATATATATTATCCACACAAGATTCTTGGCTCGTCTCTAGTTCTTTGGGCTATCAATTATGGTTTGGGTCAACAACTATTTAAAGATTTAGTAACGAGCTTCTAAAGCAGCCTATGAATATTATTCTTACCCTACTAATCATCATAGTCCCGAATTTATTTGGTATCAAAATACTCAACAAACCTCGACATTGATGCCAAATACACCTACAAAAGAAAAATCTAGTTTAGTAGTCGCACAATATGATTTCAAATAAAATTGAAATGTCCCATACCTTTGTCAATGTTTAGAAATGTAAAACAACTTCTAAATTTTACCAGGGGAGCACCTTAGTGCCCATATCTGCAGGGCATAATTCGAATGTACTTTCTCAAATTTTATTATATTTTGAGATAATAAATCTCTAATAAAATGCAGCATAACTTCTATATGTTTAATAAATTCATAAAACATAAGATTCTTACACAAATGGATGGCAGATTGACTATCAAAGTATACAATCACATTATCACTTAAAACACCCAATTCATTAAGTAAACCCCCTAAACCATAGAACTTCTTTAGTAGCTTTGGTCACAACAATATACTCAAACTCAATAGTAGACAAAGCAACTATATGTTGGAGTTGGACTTCCGGCTTACACAAGAGTCACACAAAGTAAACATATAAGAAGTAGAATTTTTATTATCTCTATTACCACTATAGTCAGCATCCATAAAATCTTTAAGTCTCACACCTTTATTAGCAAATTTATAAACTAACCCCTCATCAAAAGTACATTTCAAGTACTAAAACAACCACTTTAATGCTTCCTAATATTTAGTATTAGAATTAGACATATACCTACTAACACACTCTCAGTGATAGATAAATTTGGTCCAGTACAAATAATAAGGTACATAACGGAGCCAATGACATTAGAATAACTAAAGAATTCTATGACTTTTTTTTCATCATTTGCAGGTGGTTGATCTTTCGGCAAAATAAAATAATTTTCAATAGGCATAGAAGCAAGTCGCAATCAATCATGCACAAACAAGCAAGAATTGGACATATCCCTTTTGGTGCACAAACAAGCAAGAATTGGACATATCCTGTTTTATATTCATTCCAAGGATTCTCTCACCATGTCCTAGGTCTTTCATGTCAAATTCTTTACTTAACTCAATTTTAATCTTATTTACCACTTTCATGTTAGGCTCAATTAATGGCATATCATCTACATAAAGTAACACACACACACACACACACACACACTTTTTAGTGTAATACAAGCAATGATCAGACTCACTCCTCTTGAAACTAATAGAAAGCATATAAAAATCAATTTTCTTATACTACTGATGTAGAGTCTAATTTTACCCATAAAGAGATTTCTTCAAAAAAACACATGATCAGGTTTATCTTTACTTTCAAAACCTTTGAGTTGATTCATAATTTTTTTTCATCAAGGTCATCATGCAAAAAAGTAATTTTGATATCAAAAATTTCAAATTCCCAATCATAATTAGTAATAAAAGTAAGCATGACCCTAATAGTGGTATACTTAATAACGGGCGAAAATATCTCGTTATAACCTATCACTTCTTTTCGTATGTGTCTCTAGCTACCAACCTAGCCTTATATCTTATGAGCTCACTCTCAGTGGTTCCATTATTTATCTTTTAATCCCACTTGCATCCTACAATGGATTCATCCTTATGTTTATGAACTAAATTCCAAATTTCATTCTTAGTAAGAGAACTCACATTTTTTCTCATGGTATCCAGCTTTCACTCCTCATAGCCTCCTCATAAGTATTTAGCTCCTTATCAACTAGTTCTTTATAACTAGTGTAGGCTATGGTATAATCAGACAGGTTTTAGGGTTTCCTACGTAGTCTCCACTCTCTATCTCTTGCAAATTGGTAGTCAACTAGAGCGTCTTGATCGATAGCATTGTCATCTACATTATTCTCATCACCTTCTACATCTATGTTCTGCTGATTTTGTTGTGTATTACTCTCCACCTCACTCAGGATAGCAGGGATTGGACACTCAATCTCTCCACCTCAATTGGGGACTCTTCCCTAACAGTTTCTTACTGTTCTTCACTCTCTATGCAAGGTATCTTAGACTCATTAAAGGTGACATCATGACTTATGATATTCTTGCACCCATCTAGCTTTTATATCACAACCTATATCCCCTTAATTTAGGTATCCTAAAAAGACAAATTTCTTAGCTCTAGGTTTTAGTTTTCCTTCACTTTGATGAGAGAAAGTAGCACAGCAAAACATTCTAAGTATAGAATAATCAATACATTTACCCTACCATTTATCATATGGCGTATCACTATTTAAAGCAACAGATGGAGTAATATTAGTCAAATAGCATGCAGTCATAACAATTTCACCCATAATGATTTAGGCACATCAGAACTCAACACCTTATATCTAACTTTATCAAGCAAAATATGATTCATCCGTTTAGCAACTCTATTTTGCTGGAGAGTGTAAGTCACAATCCTATGTCTAGTTATGCCACATTCATTGCACAAACCATCAAAGTCGGCATTACAAAACTCAAGACCATTATTAGTACGCAAATATTTTACCTTTTTACTTGCCTGATTCTTTACCTTAACTTTCCAATTTTTAAAGTTAACAAAAGTTTCAGATTTATCTTTCAATAAATAAATCATTTTTGAGAAATAATCAATTATAGACAAAGTATTTGTTACCACCAAAAATGGGATTGTTCCTCGGACCTCACATATCAATATAAATGTATTTTAACACTCTATATGTCTTGTGTGTACTTGATACAAATGACATCCTATGATACTCACCAAGCACACTATAGTCGCAAAATGGCATGTCAAACACCTGATCCTCACCAAACATACCCTTATTGTTAAGGGACTTAAGTCCCTTAACAGTAACGTGAGCTAACCTATTGTGCAACTTCTGTGTGTGATCAACGTCAATGATAGTGGAATATAAAACACTCATTGCCTCAGCATGCGTGATGTATATACCATTCCTCCTAGTATTCTTAAAGGCTCTAAGTACTCTCTTAAAACATTTTTATCACTCTTTTACCAAGGGCACCAGTGAAACCTCTACGCTCCAAATTCCCCCACAGAAATTAGATTCCTATCCATATGTGGAATATACCTAACTTCTTTTAATGTATGTACAAAATCACAATCAAATATGATAATTACAATACCCACACCAATGATCTTATATGCGATTCCATCCCATACAAATATATGTCCATGATCAGACTCATGAAAATGATCAAACCACAATTTATTTGATGTAACATGAAAAGAAATACCGGAGTCAAGAATCCACTCATGCATCTGAAAGTTCATAGACAGATTAATTACAATTGGTTCAGAATTTAGGAGTATGTAAACCTCATCAAGTTCATCTCTTGAGACAATAACACTTTCCTCATTAGGATCACTACCCTTCTGTTCTCTCAACTTATTTTCTCTTTATGACACTCACTTATGAAATGTCCTAGTTTATCACAACCATAACATTTCTTCCCATTTTCCTTCCTTCGTGATTAAGATCTATCTCTACCATAACATCATGTTTACTAACTTTTCGCAAAACGAAATCAGATAAATGCAAGATAATAAAGGTATACGCAAGTTTGTCATATTCTTTTTTCTGATCATAAATCTACGATTTATCAGTAGCTTTTGAAACATTTTGCTATATTAAAATCCCTTTTATCTTTTGTTGTTAAATAGAAAAAGTCACATTTACCGTTAAAAACACCCAAGTCAAATGGAAGCATAGACAACTTAAAAAATAAGACACGTAGTATATAACAACCTTTAAAGAAATAACCACATAGAGAATGTCCTAAAAGGTCGCAAATATACATTGTTCTAAATTTTTATGGTTCCATAAGATTCGCAACTTTAGTATCAAGGAAATTTTCGAGCGAATAAGGTCAAGTTAACAATTCTAACCAATAATCCACTCAACAACAATTATGAAATTATACAATAATTAAAAGATATCCAAATCACGATTATACAACAGATAATAGGCAAGTATTCCTAATTTCTAGCAATAGGCAACAGTTGCCCCACAAGGTAAACCTAAACCTAATGGCCGACCCTACACGATGACCTGCTATTGTAGAAATGTAAAAGTGATCAACCAATTTACTAGAACGAATCTGTTGGTGGTCTGTACAAATGAGAGATGTGAATTTAATTAAAATTTCAAGTTCTTATTTGAAAATCAGCAGCGAAAGATCACAGGTACAGACGTTCCAACTCACAACAAAATTATATATTCAATTTTGAAGACACATAAAGGCTGTGCCTCAGCTTCAGTCACAACAACAATCCAATTGCTTTTATACCATTTATGTGGAGTCAAATGCAACCTTCAATTGATAATCCAAGAACTAAGCTAGCCAAAATCAATTGATAAAGAGTAATTAAATACTGTAAATTAAGCAAGACAAACACTTCCCTTCCAAATCAGAGTTTGCACCAATAGATGGATTTTATAGGGCTCAGATCAACAATCCCAAACATAAGTCAACACCAAAATCGGACTAACCCAAAGAATATCACACCGAACCACAAAGGAATCATCCTACATGGTCGAACAAGAAGCATGCATAAGACTATTGAAAATGGTACAGCGAAATAGGGAAAAAAAGAAACACATAATGGTCACCGAAGGTACGCATTAGAAACATAGATGAACAGT
This sequence comes from Fraxinus quadrangulata, assembly GCA_903798255.1. Taxonomy (NCBI): domain Eukaryota; kingdom Viridiplantae; phylum Streptophyta; class Magnoliopsida; order Lamiales; family Oleaceae; genus Fraxinus; species Fraxinus quadrangulata. The sequence continues at coordinate 34,011 of CAIGRB010141200.1, read as the reverse complement.
GGCAGAGAGAAAAGGGGGCAATCATAGAGAACCGCGAGAGGCATAGTGAAAGGGTCAAAGACTACACAAAGTAAAGATATTCGTTTTCTCTCAGAAGGTGTAAGGAAAAATACCGTGTGTATGTGATATCTCAATAAAAAAATGGGCTAATTTATATAGTGGCAACAATAGGTTAAGTAATTGGGCTATTAACAAATGGGTCAAGCCCACACATATATTATCCAAACACAAGACTATTGGCTCATCTTAGATTGTTTGGCTCTTCCATCTTTTCCTTGCATTGTGCCAGAAATTGATTGTAACCCGAAAGGTCAATAGAAGGATGCTCAGTAGCCAGCCACTCCTTGGTTAAGTCGATTGGGGTCGCCATCATTTTTCCTCATATGCATTCATGTCCCTAGCATAGTGTATCGCTCTACGGATGCATCCATGTCCTTAGCAAACTCTGAAGAAGCTTTGTATCACTCTACTAGCTCTTTATATACATGGGCTAAAGCTAAGTGCAACTAATCAATTTATTTTGCTTGCTCACTGTCTCGGGCCTCTGAAGCGTCAAAAGACTTCTTCAACGAAGAATGTTTTTTCTTGAAGTGATGCGCTTCCTTTTTCTTGTCCTCCCTAAGAGCTTTCAACTCCAATGTTAGAAAATGACTCGCCACGATAAGTGCATTTTGTATAGTCAGAACCTGACAGGCAAAAAAGACATAATGCAATTCAACTATTAGGCAAGCTCGAGAACATAAACATTAACATGAATGAAAAAACAAAGCAAGAATAATACCCTTCTGTTGTAGACAGCTAGGAACCTCTCCACATTGTCCAGTTTATGCTTAGCTAAAGTTTTTGGTATAATCAGACACGATGAAAGCCTCGACCATATCAACTTCTCGCTCAGCCTGAGTTGGAGGAAATCTAAGATTCGAGAATGGAGAACCTTCACTTTTAAGCCTAACCTCGTCAAGACTCGAGTCATCCCCTCCAACTTTAGGCGGTGGGACGGCTCCCATGGGCTCATCCAATAGATGTGAAGATTTCCTATCAGTGCACTTTCATTTTTTCCTGCCCGCGATCTTTCTCTTTTTTTGGTAGGGAGGGGCAGGAGACAAACACTCATCACTCTTTGGCTCATGTAATGAGCTCAAAACTCCTTACAAGTCGAAGTCCATACTTGCATGTATATAATAAATTTATCAGGCATAAAGAACAATAAATGAAGATATGTGCAAGCATAAAATTAAAACCAATAAATGACAGCCTACCCCCCAATATCAACATCTTCCTCAAGGTTAAAACTTGTGATATGAAAGGTACGATAGGTGGTAGGTAAGTCAATTTTTGTATTTGGTTTTTCAAGAGATGAGTAAGCTCGACAAGACTATTGAAAAGGCGACTTTGGGGGATTCTCCAATAAGTATTGAATGGAAATTGGCCTTCGAAAGTTCAAATAAAGAAAAATCAAGACTTCTAGCCACTGTTGGAATTTCTATACTTGGGAATATGCAGAAGAACCCTAGTGGCGAAGTAGACAAATGCATTATACTTAGACGTGCTATGTAGTTCGAACACACTCCTAAACAAATCGAAGAATGGCATAATCTCTCCACTAAGATAAAGGTATAAAAAGTATAATGCCTTCCTTCATACATTGGGATTTATTTGGCTAGGAATAAGATGGTATTAGTTGAAGATTGAAATAAAGAAGGGATGATGGGGGAAACCTCAAACCCCCATCAATACAATCTTTATACATAGAAATTTAGAGAGGAATTGACCCGAGAAATTGTTCTTTGAACTTAAAGGCTATCTATATAATCGTCCACGTGGGAATATCTGACTAGAAATTTCTTCAATTTGGTAGAAGAATTGTAAAAACTAGGTCCCTTTGGAATTTCAAGTTCTACTACATTATCCGTTGGGTCTCGCAAAATTTCTAAATTTTAGTTTGGGGACTTAGAAAAACCAATATTGTTTTTGAGAAAACTTGGTCGAAAGACATGAGATCAACCCCGTGAAGGGGTTGTTCGATTGACCAACCAGGAGCTGGCCGATCGACTTGTAGCAATGGTCGATTCGAAGATGGGTGGGTCGAACTGCATCCCCTCTCACTTTCGCTTTCGTTCAAAGAGGATAGAATTGTTTTATACATTTAGATGGAAATGAACTAAGCTTTTGTTTGAGCCACATTAAAATTTTTATTCTCATTCTTCTACTCATTTTCAACCACATATTTTTCAATAAAACAATATTTTTCATTACATCAATAACTTTTCGTTCTTTTTCAACCACACATTTTCCATCAATCTACTATTCCAAAATATATTCTTCCAAAATAATGTGGCTCAAACACACCATAAAAAATTTTTTTAAGAGAAAAGAGAATTGAAGAAGGAATTACCTTGGAAGTAAGAGGATTGGAAGAGAAGCTAAAGGTTAATAGGGGGAAAAGAGTAAATAAATGAAACTCTTTACCCTTTGCATAGAGCAAACCTATCGGGCGTATAATTCCTCGCCATTTTAAGCTAATCGATCCATTTACATCATACCAAGTGTCGATAGGTTATGGGATGATATATAAAAAATGACATAGAGGAGTGAAAATGCTACTTCTCAACGATGACCATCAATAAGAGGTAGAGAGACTAGTGATCCGATGTGATATGAATAATTGATTATGATGGCAACTATGCCAAGTGACTTCCGTTATGCCAGATGACTTTCGCTAAGCTAGGCGACTTCCGCTATGCTAGGCGACTTTCGCTATACTAGACGACTTTCGCTATGCTAAGTAACTTCAGCTATGTTAAGTGACTTCCGCTACGCTAGCCTGACTAGCACTACAATAGATCGACTATTATAACTCCCAACTATCTGAATATTTAATTGATTGAAAATTGTCAACCGGTTATCACGGGTCGCTTTCAACATCTTAGTTGGTGGAGGTTGACCACTAAGTATGTGGGTAAAAATTGTTTGGTGAGTGGACGATTTTCACTGGACACGTGGACAAAAATCGCCTAGCGATTACATGGCACTGAATGCTTATAAATATTTAAAAGGCGTGTCAGATAAGGTGGTCTTCTTTTTTCACAATACATTTTCTAGCTTTCTCTCGTTTTTCCTTATGTGATTATATTCCAAATTCCATCACTAATTCTCATATCGGAGATACAATGAGGGAGAAAGCCCCAACCTCTTCTGGTAGGTTTTCTTCGTTCATAATATCATTTATTTAATTTTAGAACTCTTGTTACACCTCATTCTATGAGGCTTCAATCATGGGTTCAGTGTCATTCGAAGGTAATGCTGCTGAACACTTTCAACAGGTAATTTAGCTCTCATACTTTTCCTCTACATTTCAATGCTTGAACACATACGTGTAACTAACGTCTTTAGTTAATCCCACACCCAAATATATAAGTTGTGTGACTTGATCGACGAAGTGTTCGGGATCATCCCATTACCGAAATGATCATGTACTTCTAATGATTTGTCCATGTATGCAGAAACCTTACACGTGGACATGAGTGGAGATAACATCTGTGACCACGTCACCAGCCAAAAATCAAGGTCAACAACTCTCTTTCCCTCCATTTTTCTTCTCTGTTAAACTTTATTTTCTAAATTTTCACATGAACTCCGATTTTTGGGTGGAAATCTTGCTTAAGTTTTGAAGATTTTAGAATATGATCGTAGATAATGGTGATTATTTTACACCGTGTCGTTCATCATTTTTCTTGATAAAAGTAAGACATTACAAGTATTCAATCGGTGTTTCTTCTCAATTTGTTGTGTTTCCTATAATTCTAGTGCCAATTTTCATATTAATAGGCACATAGTGATGGCCATTACCTGATGCATTAGTGAGATTTCTAAGAAGGAGGCTCGATTTTTAGTGCGCGTTGATAAGTTTATTTTTGCACATTTAATACCTGAATATACTTATTATTGATAAAAATGAGCGAATTTCTACTCACAATTATGTAATTATTGCCTTTGTAGGTAAAAATCACCCAAAGAAATAGAAGAAAGCAAAAAGGAGGAGAAAAAGATTAAATTTGGGCAAAATTGTGAATATGAGGATCAAAATGAACAAAGTTAAAGGACCTTGGATGCAATTTATGGAGGGCGTAATTGAAAGACAAGTTAAAATATGAGGACCACATTATACAAGATCAATGTTGAGGGACCTGGCGTGCAATTATGAGATTCCTTTGTTTTCTTTCCATTTTTCTTTTCTTTTCTCTCTTTTCTTTTCATTTTCTTTTGATTTACTTGTTATTTTAAGAACAAAATCAAGAGAACAAGGAGAATACATCTAAGGAATCAGAGAAATAATTGAGGAAGTCAAAACCAAGCTTTAAAAAGGAGTTTTATCTATAATTTTGTATTTTCTTAATTATTTTGTCATATTTGTAATGTATTGTATAAAATATTCTCACTTTTATCATTTATGTAACATGTGCTAAGTATTTTTATTGGGATTTATGGTTGAAATTGACCTAGCTTTAATTAATTTAAATACAGTCTTTTAATGTTAAAATGCTTATTTTCATGTTATTTATTATTGTGTTGAATGCTTAGGGGTGTCAACAAGCCAGTTGAGCCGAGCCGCAGAGATGCGAGCCGAAACTCAAAGCTCGAGTTCGGCTCGAGTAAAAATAGTTCGGGCTTTTTATGGTCCGAGTCGAGTCGATCAAAAGCTTGACAAAAAAATTTAGGTTCGACCCGAGTTTTCAGCTCGAGCCTTAGGGAGCTGACTTGTTCTTTTTTGTGACAAATCTAAAATTTTTTAAAAAAAATTAAAATTTGTGCAATTTATACGTATTAAAAAATAAATAAAGGTTACAACCCTTCTCATTTTTTCGGGCTTGAGATCGGTTACAATCATCGTAAGTGGAGTTAAAATTGTACACGAATAAAATATTTCATGTACAATTTTTCTTAAAACGAAGAAATTTAAAAATTACGCGTTTTTTAAATTAATCAATTTAAAAACTTACAATATCATATTCATGGATCTGTTGTAATTTTTCGGCCATTATACTGTCAACTTGTTCTTGAATTTGTAATTCCGCACATTCCAAGTTCTTCAAGCATATAAAAGCCTCCAATAAATCTCATTTTAGTTTTAATCATTCGTCTGATAAAACTCGACCACCTAAACTAAATGCACTCTCCGATGCTACCTAGACACCAGAGGTGTTATTAGAGCGCGAGAAATTTTTGATACAATTGGATATTGGCTTTCGTTACACTTCCACCATGATAAAAGACTAAATTCCTGTAATTCTTTTGGTTGTAACATACTACAAAGTCCACGTACATATACCTAGCTAACTCAAAGGGAATTTCAAGATTTGTACAACTGATATCTATTGCTCTAGATATTGATAAACTAGAATTAAATGAGAGAACACTGATATTGATGTATAAATAATTCTATATATCATCTAAATTTGTTGAAATATTTCTTAAAAAAGAACATTGAAAAGTAAAACTACCATGTCCTTCTTCTGCAGCGTAATAATTATACATTTCATATAACATAGATTCAATATGCACATGTGATACATTTATGAAATTTGAAATCACATTTATAATAGCTTTTGTGTCAGTGAAATTAAGTCGATGGTCCATCACCGAAACTAATAGAATAAAGATGACAACTCTTCCCAATATTTGCTAAATTTTAACTCAATAGAATAAACTATATTAACAAAAAATGACAAGTTCGTATATTTATGAAATTTTTGTAAAATGTAGAAAAAATGTTGCAAAATAAGTGAAGATGTAGGATAATAAACACCGCTACATTCCTTTGTGGTATCGAAAAAATGTTTTAAAAATTTCTTCACACAAAATGAAAGAAAACCATTCACAATCTTTCAAATTATGTTCGGATCCATATGTATCGTACCATTATAATATATTGAAATAAATTTATCATAATTTTCACATGAATGTAACATAAGATATGCAGAGTTCCATCTATGTGTTACATCAGCGACAAATGATTTCTCTTATAAGCCATAATTGCATACAAACTGTTGAATGCTTACTTTTTTGCTGGTGACACAATAATAAAATTTATTGTTTTTCTAATGTTATCTAAAGGTAATTTTATATGTTCTAATCCATATTTTACAATCAAATTAATAATGTGGCATACACAACGTTGATGAAAAAATAAACTTCCAAATGTAAAGTTCAAATCATTAATAAATTTTTCGATAACAACTTTATTCACAATAGTATTATTAAAAGTAAAATTTTGAACAATTTCTTGCATACCATATTCCTGTATAATATTTTTTAAAATCATATATATGTTAGTGACGTTACGATGATATTCTACACATCTAAATGCAATAATCATTTTATACATAATCCATATGTGATCAATGTAATGAGTTGTAGCAGGAATATAACTTTTTTTATTAACATCGGTCCATAAATAAGAGGTAAACGATATAACACTGTTAAAAGTTTTTAAACTTTCAATAGCAGCTTGTTTTCTTTTATTATATAAATTATGCTAGCTAAACGAAAAGTTATTTATACAATAAGAAGTATACTTGAATTGGAGATAATTCTGCACAAGTCGAGTAAAGTATATTGACTGTATCATCGTAAACGGTATTTCTATTTTAGCCGCGTATGGAACAATTATTTCACGAATATTTCCTGTGAATATATTAAAGTGAAAATAGTAGAACCAGAATCGCTAAACACTAGTTCGATCTGTTTCGGGTTTAGATCGACTGGTTTCTCTTTGCAACTTCTTAATATGTGCCTATTTAAATGCATTGTACTTGAACATGGCTTCCAACTAAGTTCTTTGCCACAGTAATTGCAACATGCTTTCCAAATATCAATTCTATTTTGAACCATAACTTTTGTACGTGTCATATGTTGCCAACAATCCGAGAATTCTTTTTTCGACTTTTTAATCTCAAGTACTTCTTCCTCTTCGATATCCTCCAAATCAATTGGAACATTTTAAAATGCATCGTAGCCGGATGTATTACTCGAACTACACTTAAACTGATTAATCACATCACTAGTAAAATCTATCTACAGCTATTATAGCAAAGAATATAGAATGTTAGAGTAAAAGGAACTAAATATTAGAGTAAAAAAATGTAGATTGAAATTGAAACTAAAATAATGCAAAATTTATGAAACTCAACTAAATTGGAGATTAGAGTAAAGAAATTTGAGACTAGAATACTGAATATTAGAGTAAAGAAATTGGAGATTAATTGAAATAAACTAATATGAAGTGGTAAATTTTTTTCGCATATATATAGCAAAAAAAAATATTCGTTTCAACTATATTTGAATTTCAAATTCAAAATTTGAAAAAATGGCAAATTTACGATATCTGTCTTGTCAAAGGCAGACTACCTTTGACAAGGCAGCTGCCTGCTTATACTATTTTTTTTTTTATAAAAATTGGCTCGGCTTGTCACGGGCCGACGAGCCACATTAACATTCCTATGAATGCCTTTAATTTATTTGTCTATTAAATGATTAAGTTTAGTGATTTGTATATCGTTCGAGAGAATATTGTACATTTTAAATTAAATAATATATACTCTAGGTTTGTGTATGGAATAGAGATATATTCTTAACCTTAGTTGACCTATTGAGTTATTTTCACAAATATTTAATGCATTTGTTTGGTTTTAATTGACATAGAGATATAATAGGCTAAACCAATCAATTATGGTTAATTTCGCTCGAGAGAGGAAATTAACCAAAATTGGAAAATCGAGTTTAATATCGTAAATGAGTAATTTGTTAATTGACTCGTGGAGAAATTAATTAGGTGATGGTTAAGCGAAATCATGAATTACAACCATTTTTTCCTCCAAATTTCTCAAGTGTTTATATTTCTTATTTTGTAAATTTTTAGTTAATTTTCCTTATTTTTCAAAATTAAATTTTATTGTGTGTTTGTTTTTATTGTTAAAATTAAATTGATTAAAGTTGTGTAATTAAAAGTATACATTCCTTTAGGGTCGACAATCCGGACTCAGAAGGTTCACTTTATTGATTGAACGCGATCCGTGCACTTGCGGTTTGCATCTTCTAAGGGAAAACTCGTAACTGTATCTTGTTAACATTATCAATAGTTCAATCTTCATTTTCAAGTACACATTTCAAAAGATACAAATACTCTATTTGTCCACTATTAATTTCTTTCAGTTTATAAATTAAACAAGCTATGAAGGCAAAAAAAATGATTATTCATTCGGTGTTTTGATCTCAGTCGAAATATCTCAAGAGTCGATTAGTTGATACCATCTATGGTAACACCAAAATGTGTGGATTAGAAAACTTTATTATTTTTGAATTTGAATTGGATATAGCATTATGAAACTCTAAGCCTAGGGATATAAGTTTTTGATTGTTGGCTTTCCTAAAATTTTGCTGAAACTAAAGCCTCAATCTATTTAGAACTATTTATAATTATAATTTAAATAGTCCACAAACACTTCCCAAACAAGCTTTTAATTGCCATATTAGGTGTTTTTACAATTTTGGTTGGACTCATAATTTTCAAATTCTAGACACGAACTAGAGTATGTATGATTTCATTATATTTCAGGTTTAGACCCCTGGGGCATAGCTCAGTGGTGCAAAGGACAAGAGTGAGGTAATCTCTACTGAGCTGGCAGCCACAGTGTGATGGTTTGATTCCTGCCTCTTACAAGGTTTGGAATTAGACTCTTTGTGGGCACCAGTATGGCAGCTCTTGTACCCTGACCTGCTGAGATACATCCCGCGATTTACCTCCTCCACAATACTCTAGGGACGGGACGGTGGGGGACCCTCAAGGTTGGAGTTTAACCTTTCATTATATTTCAGGTTTTAATTTTATCTAACTATTGAATACACAAAAAGTACTAATTTGATTTAATAAATTTTTCTCTCCCCCTATCCCTAATTTCACGCTCTTGTATTCAAAGACCCCCAAATGAAAACCCCTAATCAAATTCATAATATCACGAAAACCAAATTTAGCAAGTCACTATACTAATATACGTTAAAAATAGACCAATTATTTTTGGTTCATTGTCTGTGCTTTAGGTTGTGCTTGGTGTCCGACCCCTATGTACACCAAGAATAATTCCTATGCTTTATAGGGAGTCTTGCATCGTCAAGGATTTTTAGAAAAGGAGAGTACGAAGAAAATTAAAATATTTCAATTTATCGCCCTTTAATTTACTATTTAGTTTTTTAATAATATTTTAATTGACAAGTATAAAAATAAAAAAAATTAAAAGATTCAAGATGGGTTCAAGAAATTCGGAACATGATTGTGCCTATTTTATTAGAATTATGACATCAACAGCTTCATCTATGCATCAGTGAGAGAACTTTAATCACTTCCAGAATATTATTGTTGCAAATAAAAACGAGACAATGAAAAACCCCATTATTAAATATTGTTGTACATATTTTGAAGGACACGAAATCCCAAATTTTTTAATATGCGACTGAGGACTACTAAATCGAAGTCACAGTTCTAGAATCAGGGTCACATTTAATCATGGAATTATCTTCAAAATTGTAGCAACCGTACTCTTACTTGAAGTCACGTTCAAATGAAGATATCCAAATTATCAATAACTATTATAGTTAATTAATTCAAATTTTTTTTAAAGAATTTCAAGAATAATATTTAAATCCTAGATTTTTCAAATTTTGGTGATTGTGACTGATTTATCAAAAAACTTTGTAGGTACCATTTCCCCCCTTACAATTTTCTTCTATTCCCTGTTATTTGATTGACTTATTTTTTTTTACCTTTTCGTAAACTAGCCCTGTTTGATGACTATTATTTAGAAAAAAAAATGTTTTGAATAGTGATTTTTTGGAAAATATGTGGTTAAAAAATAGAAAAAAAATTGAATTTAAGTACAAATTTTTTTATTGTTTGAATATAATTAAAAATGAGTATGAGAATTAAAGAATTTTATTTTAAAAGAAAACAAACAGAGACTTAATGATTACTCGGTCTAATTCGGTTTAGATATTATATTTCAATTTTACTTTTTCACTAGGTCATCTTCATATCAAACTTTAGCCTATGTTTGGTGAGAATTAAAATCAGATTTTTAATAGATTTTGATAAAAATTGATAAGACGTGTGATTGAAAAGTTATAGATCTCATAAAATATGCGATTAAAATTAATTATTAACTTTTATTTAGATTAGAATATAAATATGAATTTTTATACTTCAACAATTTTAGTATATAAATTAGGGATGGACATTATAGTCGAAACTGAATCAGGATCAAAGGTTCTAGAAAATATATTAGGAATCGAAATCAAGAATTGAAAATCAAACAGTCCAAACGGTTCTTGACTTTTGAACTAGCAGTCTAGAACCAAATTTGAAATCTAATTTGTCCTTTTTTTTTTTTATAAATGCTTTAATTTTATAATTTATTCACCATGATCCAGTGACCATATTGGATGCAAAAGAAACGATGGTATTGAAAGAAAGATCAACAATGTTGATTTTTAAAAGTAATTACGTCGATCCAAATTATTCAATTTACGAAAAAGTAATACTATTTGTAGTTCGTACATAATGATATACGCAATTGTGTACATAAGAATGCGTGGTTAAAAAGTAGAATTTTTTTTGAATTTATGTGTAAATTATTTTATTATGTGAATGCGCACTTGAAAATGAGTATTTGAATTTTCTCCAAAAAATATTATTTAAAACTATGTTTTTTTTTAAATTTTAAGGCCAACAAACGGGGGCTTGAAGAGTTTTGGAATGTCAAACGTGGGCTAATTTTTACACTCATTTTTTAATCACTTATTTATAAAATAAAATATTTTGTATGTAAATCTATTTTTTTTTCTATTTATTCTTAAAAAATAAATCACTATTCAAAATATAATTTCTTCAAAATAATGATAATTGAAAAGGTTTAAATATAAGGAAAAAGATTAACCCTGATTTGG
>CAIGRB010141200.1:0-14384 GCA_903798255.1 Fraxinus quadrangulata | reverse complement strand
AAAAAAAAAAAAAAAAAAAAAAATCAAATTCAACCCAGAACTCTAAAAATTGCCCCCAAAATCCCAACTGAAATCTTGAATTTCATCGCGGATGTTTGAATTAAAATACACGAGGAGCAATTTGCAATACTACTAAGCCCAGAAGGATATCTGCAATGTCCGTGTCAGAGAGGATCGCAGCTGAGAGAAGGGAGAAATTGGGGATACTGTGAGTCTTGATACTACAAACACAATCACTTTTGTAGTCAATTATCATATAAATTTGTCCAATTATTCTAATTGTATATTTAAAGTGTACATTAAGGTTGATACTGTGAGATGTGTCAAAATCTGTGTTATTGATTATTTAAAGTGTCGTTAAATCAATGTATAAAAAGTTGACACCTCACAATAATGTCAAACTTGATGTACATGTAGCAATATTGAATTTTGCCTGTGCAAGTATATAATAATGCCACTCTTTGCAGGTTGGATATATTTGTTCGGCTAGAGGGTATGAAAGAAAGCGATACCCACCTAAGTTTCTGCACAACAATCAGTATAAGAAGCATTATAAACGAGTCCAGGATCAACTGCTTTTGAAGGCTCAATGTGGCCTGCACCGAACTGAAAATGTATTTGCTATATTTCCATCCTAGTCTGTTATTGGTGTGCCCATGTTAGTTTAATTTAAGTCTGAATATGGACTTAAGAATTTTAGCTACAGCTGTAACATGATGGAAAGACACGGATGTTCCAGATTTTGGTTTTGCCCAGGATTAGGTAGATTATGATTAATCAACTTGGAATTTCGATCTTTGTATTCATATTTGGGAGAACATTGGTGCAGATGAAGAGGGAATGAGGATTTTGGTCTGAATATAGAGAAATCAATGTTTTTAGAGAGAGCGCGTTTTAAAGATTGAACAAAGAAAATAAATTATCATGGCTTTTTGCGCTTTTGACCCATTTGGCTTGATTTAAAGTCTATGATGTGCCACGTCGGATTTCCTTCCGCCACATGGAACATTCCATTAGTTGAGGCTGACGGAGATTAGATGGTTGATTGACGGATAAGAAATTGGACATATGGATGAGCAACGATTTATATTTTATTATTTGGTGAGCAAGTAGTAATTTAAAGTATAATTGGGTGAGCATTGATTAAATTTACTCTATGTGTACCTTATGTGCAAGGTATCACTAATAAAAAAATTTGAAGAGCGAGTAAATTTAATCAATCCTCATTAAACGTTAACATTGTTACTACTTATTCACTCATTTTTAATAAGTTACCCAATACCTACTCATATTTTCATATAATTACCCATTCACCACTCATTTAATTCTCATCTCTCCAAATGGATGGAAAATAGAAATCAAATGTGGCAAATTTATTCTGTTAAATCTTGACAGATTTGGCTGAATCTTGAATTTTTTATTGTTTCACATGTACGAAACTTATACGAAATGTTTTCCCTACAAGTTTGGCTGAATATTGAATTTGGTATTGTTTCACATGTTTGAAACTTGTATAAATAAAATTGATTCCCAGTATCATGTTTTTGAAACTTGTTCATTTAGGGTACATGTTGGACAATGCATACTTCAGATCATGTTACGGAACAAACAAGATATCAGAATTGTTCTAATACCAATTGTTATGAATTTGGATTGAGTGATAAGGACAATAATGAAATAAACAACAAGAAAACAAACAATAAGATTTACATGGAAAACCATTAAGGAAAAAACCATGGGCAGAAGAGGAGAAATCCACTATAATCAATATCAATTGTGTTTATAAGATCTCAATGTACTCAATTGAAATCTAAAACTCTCAAGATATTGTATGAATCTCTCTCTGTTGTGTTAATTTCTATACAATATATATATACCCTAGAGAACAAGGTGTAGAAGAATAGGATTTCGAAATCTCGTCAAAAAATCGAAAATGGATCTGGGTCGAATAAGCTCGAACGACAGGCGGGAGACAACCCCTTTGCTCAAGCGATAAGGCAACGCCAGGCGAGCGACCAAGTATTGAGTTGTTTTCTACAGGGCTCGCTCGAGCGTCTAGCTAACGTTAGGTTAGTGAAAATGCAGTGACTTTTTCCTCCGATCCATAATTTTGATCTTTTCAAGACCACTTCAATTTAGACTTCAATACCCACTAGAATTTGGATCAAATCACAACAAATCTCCACCTTGAACTAAATTCCAACACAAGGAATTCCAAGTGACGACTCTATCAATAAACACCACTCATCCTTTTCCAAACATGACCTAATGGACTAAATCAATGACAAACACCCACAAAGTTCAAGCAATGTTCAAACTTAGCAATGAGAAGTAGTTTTGTCATCATATCAGCAGGATTCTCCTTGGTATCAACCTTGCTCACTACAATATCACCACGAGCAATCAATTACACACAAAATGATACTTCACATTAATGTGCTTAGTTCTCTCCTGAAACATTTGATCTTTAGTCAAGAAAATTGCACTCTGACTATCACAAAATACTGTAGACATCTGCAAGTCTTCATTGATTTCACCAATCAATCATCTCAGCCATATAGCCTCCTTACATGACTCTGTAATGACCATGTCTTCTGCTTCTGTTGTAGACAAATCTATTGTATTTTACAAAGTAGCTTTCCATCTGATAGCACAACATCCAAGGTTAAACATATACCCTGTAAGTGATATCCTTTTATCAAGATTCCCTGCATAATCTGAATCAACATACCCAATGACTCAATCTAAATTTCTACTAAAATGCAAACAAGTATTAGTAGAGCCTCTCAAGTATCTGAAGATCTACTGCACTGCTTTCCAATGTTCATTGCCAGGATTTGCCGTGTATTTGCTAACTGCACTAACTGATATGCCAAATCAGGTCTTATACAAAACCATAATATACATAAGAGAACCAATTGCACTGAAATAAGGANTCTTGAATTTTTTATTGTTTCACATGTACGAAACTTATACGAAATGTTTTCCCTACAAGTTTGGCTGAATATTGAATTTGGTATTGTTTCACATGTTTGAAACTTGTATAAATAAAATTGATTCCCAGTATCATGTTTTTGAAACTTGTTCATTTAGGGTACATGTTGGACAATGCATACTTCAGATCATGTTACGGAACAAACAAGATATCAGAATTGTTCTAATACCAATTGTTATGAATTTGGATTGAGTGATAAGGACAATAATGAAATAAACAACAAGAAAACAAACAATAAGATTTACATGGAAAACCATTAAGGAAAAAACCATGGGCAGAAGAGGAGAAATCCACTATAATCAATATCAATTGTGTTTATAAGATCTCAATGTACTCAATTGAAATCTAAAACTCTCAAGATATTGTATGAATCTCTCTCTGTTGTGTTAATTTCTATACAATATATATATACCCTAGAGAACAAGGTGTAGAAGAATAGGATTTCGAAATCTCGTCAAAAAATCGAAAATGGATCTGGGTCGAATAAGCTCGAACGACAGGCGGGAGACAACCCCTTTGCTCAAGCGATAAGGCAACGCCAGGCGAGCGACCAAGTATTGAGTTGTTTTCTACAGGGCTCGCTCGAGCGTCTAGCTAACGTTAGGTTAGTGAAAATGCAGTGACTTTTTCCTCCGATCCATAATTTTGATCTTTTCAAGACCACTTCAATTTAGACTTCAATACCCACTAGAATTTGGATCAAATCACAACAAATCTCCACCTTGAACTAAATTCCAACACAAGGAATTCCAAGTGACGACTCTATCAATAAACACCACTCATCCTTTTCCAAACATGACCTAATGGACTAAATCAATGACAAACACCCACAAAGTTCAAGCAATGTTCAAACTTAGCAATGAGAAGTAGTTTTGTCATCATATCAGCAGGATTCTCCTTGGTATCAACCTTGCTCACTACAATATCACCACGAGCAATCAATTACACACAAAATGATACTTCACATTAATGTGCTTAGTTCTCTCCTGAAACATTTGATCTTTAGTCAAGAAAATTGCACTCTGACTATCACAAAATACTGTAGACATCTGCAAGTCTTCATTGATTTCACCAATCAATCATCTCAGCCATATAGCCTCCTTACATGACTCTGTAATGACCATGTCTTCTGCTTCTGTTGTAGACAAATCTATTGTATTTTACAAAGTAGCTTTCCATCTGATAGCACAACATCCAAGGTTAAACATATACCCTGTAAGTGATATCCTTTTATCAAGATTCCCTGCATAATCTGAATCAACATACCCAATGACTCAATCTAAATTTCTACTAAAATGCAAACAAGTATTAGTAGAGCCTCTCAAGTATCTGAAGATCTACTGCACTGCTTTCCAATGTTCATTGCCAGGATTTGCCGTGTATTTGCTAACTGCACTAACTGATATGCCAAATCAGGTCTTATACAAAACCATAATATACATAAGAGAACCAATTGCACTGAAATAAGGAACCTAAGACATGTAATCAATGTCTTTATCTGACTGAGTACACAAGTTAGATGACAATTTAAAGTGAGCAATCAAGGAAGTACTGATAGTCTTTGCATTCACCATATTGAATCTTTCAAGCACATTCTCAACCCCTTCTGACTCAAATACAATTTGCCAACCTTTCTATCCCTCAAGATTTCCATACTAAGAATTTTCTTTGCTGCACCCAAATCCTTCATATCAAGCTCCTTGATGAGTTGAAACTCCACTTTTTCGACCTCTGCTTTATCTTTAGCTGCTATGAGCATATCATTAACATATAATAACAAATATATAGTCAATCCACAATCTTTCTTTATGAAGTACCCACAACTATCATAATTACATCTGAAGAAATCATGAGTAGTCACGAATGAATCAAACCTCTTATACCACTACCTAGTTGACTGCTTTAGTCCATACAAGGAATTCATCAACAAGCACACACAGTTTTATTTCCCAGAGACTGTTAATCCCTCTGGTTATTGCATGTAGATCTCTCTTCAAGTTCTCCATATAAGAATGCTATCTTGACATCCATCTGTTCAAGCTCCCAGTCATTTTTAGCCACCATTTCAAGTAAAGCTCGGATGGAACTATACTCCACAACTGGTGAGAGGACAGCTGTAAAGTCAGCACCTGGAATACTGTAGCCATTTGTCACCAATCTAGCTTTATATCTAGTATCTTCAATCCCCGATATACCTTCTTTTCTTTTGAGTACCCATTTGCACTGAACAACTTTTTTTACCTTTAGGTAATTTTCCCAAATCCCAAGTGTTATTTTTGCTCAATGATCTCCTAGTACATAGCAATCATCCATCTGCTAGAATCACTGCAAATAACTACCTCTATATATGTAGCAAACTCCTCAATGGAATCAATGTCTTCAGCCACACTCAATGCATAAGCTACCAAATCTTCTTCCCCATATTGTTATGGAGGTCTAATCTGTCTGTGAGGTCTATCTTTAGATATTGTGATACTGGTGGTATAGGTAAAGTAGGCAAGATATTAATGTTTGTCAACACCGAACTGGATTGATCTATAATAGACTATTTCACAACCTTTGATTGTTCCTCTGAACCAATTTCCAACTCCACCTGAGTTGAATGATTATACTCCTCAGTTTTATCAGAATCCCCAAGAGGTAAACCACGAACCATAGCAAGTTCATCAAATACTACATCCATACTAACAACCACATTTTTTATCTCATGACATCACAATTTATACCCCCTTAACACCTGATTTATACCCAAGAAAGATGCACTTTCTAAACCTAGGCTCCAACTTTTCATTATCCACATGAGCATAAGCAGGACCCCAAAAATCTTCAAATCAAAACAACTAGAAGGTTTACCAGACCATACCTCTTCTGGTGTCTTCTTATCAATGGCATTTGAGGGTGAGCGATTAATCAAAAAACAAGTTGTAGTAGCAGCTTCAGTCCAAAAAGTCTTAGGCAACCCAAAATTTGAAAGCATACAATGAACTTTTTTCATCAAAGTTCTATTCATCTGTTCTGCCACACCATTCTGTTGATGAGTTTCAGGTACTATCAAGTATTTCAAGATGCCTTCAATCATGCAGAAGCTATTGAATTCATTTGAACAAAACTCCAACCCATTATCTGTACGTAGACATTTCACCTGCTTTTCAATATGCTTTTTTACCAATATTTTCAACTTCTTGAAGGTCTCAAACACATCACTCTTCTTGTTAAAAAAGAATGCCCACACTTTCTTGGAGAAATTATCAATCATTGTCAATAAGTAATAATGACCTCATTTTGATGATACTCTGGCCGGTCTCCTAAGATTTGAATGGATATATTCAAGTTTTCCCTTCGTGTTGTGCCTTTCTTTCGTGAATTTGACTCTCGTCTTTTTCCCAAAGTCACAATGCTCACAAAAAAATATTTTGCTGGTCTTTTACCTATCAAGAAGTCTCCTTCTACTCAGTTCTGCCATGCCATTCTCACTTATATGCCCGAGCCGCATATGCTAAAGTTTTATAATTTCATCATCTGTCAAATAAGAAATAATAATTGATGCATCCCCAATTACTGTGGAAACATGCAAAATGTACAACCGTGTAGAGCTTTTATGTTCCTTTATGATAACAAGAGCACCCCGACTCTCCTTCAAAACTCCACCTTCACTAGTGTATCTATAACCCTTTGAGTTAACTGTACTAAAAAATTTGAGATTTCGCTTCATTTTTGGAACATGCCTTACATCTGTAAGTGTTCTGATAGCCCCATTGAACATTCTGATTCTAACTGTACCAATTTCAATAATTTTGTAATGCGACTGCATCTTTCAAAACTCCTTCAGAAGTTGAAAACCAGTCCTTATTGGGACACATATGAAAAGTACAAGCCGAGTCAAGAGCCCATTCTTCATATGGTTTAGAATCCTTGTTAGAAATCACAAGAAACTCTTTTTTACTTTGCCCATCTTCCAAAACATCAGCCTTCGCTGTATTAACACATGTCTTCTCAGCATGTCCAGATTTCGATCTGCCCCTCACATTTCTGCCAAGATTCCTACCTTGATTTCACCCACGCACAACTAAGTCTTTAACATGATTCCCAGATCCTCCAACAAGATGCCTCATCTTCTCTTTAGATAGTAAAGTATCATAGACCTCTTCCACGGTGAGAGTATCCCCACTATAGAGAATAATTTCTCTAAAAGTCACATATGATAGCGGTAGAGAACACAACAACATCAATGCAAAGTCTTCCTCATCATACTTAACTTTCAATGTCTCCAAATCGACCACAATTTTTTTGAACATAGTTAAGTGATCATCCATTGACGTACCTTCTGACATCCGATAAGAATACAAGTACTGTTTCAAGTGTAGCTTGCTGGTTAAGTTCTTTGTCATGCAAAGTTGCTCCAACTTCAACCACAACGCAGCAACACTTCTCTCCTTTAGAACATCGTGAAGAATTTGATTTGACAGATATAGTTGAATTTGAGATTGGACTTTTCGATCCCTACATTGCTTTTCATCCTACATCTAGGTAGTAGTCATCTTATCAAAGTCAAGCAAGGCTTCCTCAAACTACAACAGATCAGATTCATTACAGCGATCAATATTTTTCCATTATAATTTGTGATCTTCCTATTATCCATAACACACAGCCTAAACATGTACTTTCACCTTTATCTACTTGAGAATTACAGTATGAAGTTTTATCATCAGTGACAAAATTATGGCAATCTAAAAACCTACAATGCCACATAAAATGATAGCAATCAAATTTAGCCGATGCACCAAAATTAAATGCATCAGCTCAGCTCATGTATCAGCTTATCAGCTGCATCAGACTGATGCACCAGCTTGTGATAACCAAAAACCATATGACTAATAAACTGTTGGAATATAATCATTTATTCAAAAACCGTTCTTGAAATTTGATAACTCGAGTTTGTCTAAACGAACCATATGATGTTCTTCTTCCATTTTTCTCTATATATCAGCATAATTAACATATTCTTTTCTTTTAACTGCTAATCACTATATCTTGATTTTTGATCTCATGTGAAAGAAATTTTTACTCATTGTTTGATGAGATCCAAGGTACGAGAGTTAGCGAGGGCAAAGATCCATTGATCATGGAGAAATGATCAATGACGAGGTCACGAGCAAAGGTCAAGAAAGCTATGGGATTGCTTACTCAAATTACGGTGGATGAAATATCGATCACAACAAGTAAATGAACAAGTCTCATGTTGAGTTTGGAAGAAGAAATAAGATAGATCAACATGGTCCAAGCAACAGACGAGAAAGATGAAAAGAATAACTATGCGACCACATAGTGTTCCTAGGCATGCGACATCATGCCTCTACCGAGAATTAGAGTGACACTTTTGGATGAACTATGCCACCACATGTCCATACATTATGCGGCCACATAGTATATTTCTGGGCGTGTATTTTTTCAAATTTTGCACAATCTTCTATTTTTGTTAAAACTCTATTTTGTGATATCTTTTTGTTATTTTTAGACTTTAATTCCGTTTTAAGTAGGTTTTATGGGTTCCATATAAATATGACTCATTGCATTCATTGTAAAAACACATAATTTGAGAGATATTAATGCAAGTGATATTACTATCTTCTCGTTCTTCATTCAATTAATTCCGAATTTATCAAGAATTAAATTCTTGTGGTGCTCAACAACTGAAGTAAGGTTCATAGATTTTGTGATTACGGGATCAAGATATTGTTGCAATTATCTTGGTTTTTTGGTTCAATAGTTTATTGCGTCGAACTTTCTTTCAAACATTGATTCTTAACTTTCTTGGATTTGATCTAATCTGTTTGGGCTTCGTGGGCTTCAATTTTTACGTGGCTTCGCATCAGTTGGTATCAGATATTGGCTAATTCCTTGATTGTTTTTGTTTGAGTCCTTATCTTCGTTCTCTGTGTTCTTCATTCAATCCAATTAAAGTACTAAAAAAATAAAAATTCAAAAGTCGTTTGTTTGCTACATTAGTGCCCAAATCAATTATTTTTCGATTTTTGGGCCCTTTGTTGAATTCTCACCCACTAAAAAAAGTGTCCATTCCGAATTCAAGAAATTATAATTCAAGAAATAATTTCTTGAATTAATCCCTAGCATTTCATTCAAAGTTGAAATTCCTACTTTCTTGAATAATTGTAGATTACTTTTCTTACTCAATTCTTTGTTTGAACTTCACAAGGGACAAATTTTTTGATTGAGATTGAATTAATTCTTTGAAACACTTGCAAGAAAGCATTGAGTGTAAAAAGACAGTGGTGAGACTAATAGAGGAAAAAAGTCAAATTGAGTGATACACGAGTGTACACACGTGATGCAACTATTAAACTAGATTTAGGATGTCTGATAGAGATGATTCTACTTCAAGCGAGAAGAATAGTCAAGTTATCATGATGGGCGAGATAATACGACGATTTGAAAGGTTGTTTGGTGATATGAGAAATATAATGGATACGTAAGAGGTGTGGATGAAGAGGCAAGACACATTGTTTGCTAATTTGTGTAGGGAACAACTCAAAGAAGTTCTTAACATAAAGAGGCAAGGTAGGCGGGATCGTAGATCGGATATTGGTGTTGAAAATGAAGCGTGTAGTCGGATAGATGATGGTGCATTTATAGAGGTTGAAATAGGAAGGGTGAATAATAGAGGTGATAGGTATGATAGGAGGGCTAGAGATTATGTTGGAGATGGTGTGAATAGAAATATGAAAAATATTAAAATGACAATTCCTCTATTCAAAGGAAGAAGCGATCCGAGGCATATTTGGAGTAGGAAAATAAGATAGAGCTTATATTTGATTTGAAAGCTCAAGATTAACTAACCAAGAGAGGGGTGAATTGATTATTAAAGCCTTTTCATTAATCACTCAAGATTTTAATATAGTGAACGTCGTTTACTATCTCTTATATTTAAACACAAGTAAACATGTAAATGGAACAATGTAAATTTGCGCGAAGTAATTGCATTGAGTAAAAGGGATAGAGAGTGCAAAAGATATGTTATGGAGGTTTGATCTAATACAATGATCTACGTCTCCAGTTACCAAGTACTCTGGCATGAGCAAGGCTTTTTCCACTATTGTGATTGACTTATGGTGCAATCCAACCATTTACAAAGCTTTCGGTGACTTACAAACAAGGAGCTCCGATCCTTTTACAATATTGAGCTTTTCGGGACCTCAATACGACCCACACTATTGATTTTTACGAGACCTCAATATGACCCTTGATTCAAAAGAGTTTTACAAGTGAAATCTTTTCTTCTTTAATGAATAATAGATTCAAAGTTGAGAACAAGAAGAGAAGAAAGCAAGCACTTTAGTAGATAGCAATGGGTATAGCTTAAGTGTTGGATTGAATATCTTTGATAAAATTAATTTTCTAAGTTTACAATGATCAAAAGTTTTTTAAGTATAAATCATTTTATGATAATGAATAAATAATGAAGATAAAAAATTTATCTCAATAAATGCCCACTTATTGTTCTAGGAAATGTTGAAATTAAATGCAATGTAAGTTGGTATTTATAGGTGAAAAACTATCAAAAACTCTGCCATACCGGACGCGGTGTATCGGACATCCGCTACGTACTGAACGGTTAACTAGCCATTTTTGTCAGAAAATCAGAACGGTTGAATTCTTGACCGTTGGAGCCAACACAACCATACCGGACGTCTGGTACAACACTTTTGACTCAAAACGTCTTCGTTTTAATTTTTGACAATTGTAAGAGCATGAGGGATGTTTAAAAATTTTTTTTCAAGGTATTTGTTATATTTTAAAATACGTGTTTTGATTTTTTACATTTGAAAATATATTTTACGTGTAAAACATTTTTGTCGTAATTTTTTTATCGTAAAATCAAAACTTGAGCTCGTCTCGATTCATTGCCAAGTATTAAAATGTTTTACCTTTACATATGATTGTACAATGTCTAATTGTCTTGATTTTATTGTTTTTTTTACTTGTATCTTGATTTGTGTCTTTTACGAATCTTTAAGTTTCAATTCGATCGTCGCATGCAAGTTATTTTACCTCGAACTTCGTATTTTCAATTTTATTGATTTTCAATAATCACTATAGACACTCGAAATCAATTTGTTAGAAATAAATGAAATTTGTTTGTGATAATCAAAACAAGATGTCAACCATAGGTCAAAAATTTCCCCCTTTTTGATTATGACAAAAACGATGATTTGCAATGTATAAATTAAACAAATTGATAAGGAATAAAGTGGTATACATATATTTTCCCTATATATTTCACTTATATTCCCCATGTTAAACATAATCATGCAAATCTATATTTTATCTTTTCCCCCCTTTTGGCATAAGCAAAAAGTGCGACAATTGATAAGCAAAAGGGCAGTTATAAAAAGCAAAAATGATTTAACATTGCATTGTAATAATTTAAGTAGGCATTACAATACATAATCAAAACAGTCAACCATAGTCAAACTTAGTGATATCAATTTAAGTCAAAAATAAAACTACTGTGTCGGAGGAGGAGGATACGGGAATCGAGCAAGGAAGTCGGCAAAGAAAGTGGTCTGCTGGGCCTGCATCTTGACCTGCCATGCAAGGATCGCATCCTGCTGTGCTTGGATCGCGTCCTGTTGGGTCTGAAGCGTAGCTTGCTGCGTCTGTATATGATGAAGTATCTCACTCATCCCGTCGACTGTCATAGTAAGAGAATTGATCCGCCCACTCAAAAGAGAAAACTGGTCCTCGAAAAGTCCTCGAGGAGTACTCAACGTCGGAGTAGAGCGCGTAGGACCCGTGGCAGTAGGCATGCCCTTGTCGTCACCGTTCTCCTCTTCTTCAAATGATAGTGTGGAAGGCTCTGAATTCGAGTTGAACCCCTTTGTCTCAGCCACCCATTGTCCATTTTTTCAATGATTTTCATATGTTTGAGAGTGGTGGAACTAATGGTGTCGGTAGGATGGGGTTTGATGAAGGCTTCGTCGTGAAGAGGGACGTCAAAATGTTTGAAGATCTTGGTTAAAAGCATACCATAAGGAAGTGCCTTAGTATATCGTGAAGAATGGATGAGCTTCATAAGACCCAATGCGATAGTCAGGAAATCGAATCGCCGATCGACAAGGAAGAAATTGAGAATGAAAAGGTCAAAGCAATTTACTTCGTCCCGATGCCCTTTCCTAGGTAAAATGATATTAGCAATTGATATTTTGTAGAACTTTACATAGGAGAGTAAGTTGGTTGGTCGAGATTTTTGTAACATTTTCAAAATCTTTACACGTCACACGACGACAAGTGTCAGTCGTATTATAACCTTCCACCTTTTGAATATCACATGGTGCAAGTTCGAGAAGAGTGCGAATGAGGGGTTTGGAGGCGGTGACATGAATATTTTAAAAAAGACAAGAAATGTCTCTGGAAAGAGTATTAACGGTCATATCCCTATAGAACTCTTGTATTAAACGTGTATATGCATTTTCTTCTAATGTGCAAACCGACACCCATCCCATATTCATGAAGGAAAATCTACATTTTTACCTAATAGGACGGGCGACTTCTCGAAGGGGTTTGTTGGCGTCTCGGGTTCGAGGTCCATTTCTTTATTGGATGATGGAGATGGGGATCGACAAACGGTTTGCTTGAGTCTCTTTCCTCTGCCTCGTGAGGTCGACATTTCACCAAAAACATTTGGGGATTTTAGAAAATTAGGGCTCAAAATGAAGGATTTTGAATTTTTTTTTTGGAATGCAATCTTTGGAATAGATGTTGTAGGATGTTAGAACTTACAAAATAGTAGAGTTTTATACAGATTTTGGAACAAATTTGAAGTGAAAAGTTGGAGTTTAGAGCTTTAGGGTTCGAGTTTAAAGACAATGAGTGTTTTGGCCGAAAATGTTGAAATTTGAGACTCAAAAACGGTCGAGAATCACGTTAGATAGATAAACTTAGGTAGAAGCGATGATAATATGTGAAATATGATTGGAGGCGAGTGGAGAAAAAAGAAGAAGTGGAGGAAGATGAGGAAAATGAGAAGAAAACAGGAGAAAATCGCGATTTTAAAACTGAAAATCTCAGTACCGGATGTCCACTATGTGTACCAGACATCCGGTATACTTGGTATAAATGTTCTGCCAATCCGGACGTTCTCTACCGAACGTCCAGTTGTGTGTGTATGTGTGTGTAATAGGATAGAGAAAGAAATTTTTTTTGGAGAAGCTTAATTTTGAATGTTGTTTGACTCAATAATGCCCAAACTTCATCTAATGAACGAGAAGCAATCGAGTGCAATCGACCAATTGGTTTTCTGCGTCAACAGATTCTAGCGAGATATTGCCATTTTGAACATGATCTCTAAAAAAGTGATGTCTTATCTCAATGTGTTTAGTTCGAGAATGCAAAATGAAATTTTTAGATAAGTTTATGGCACTAGTATTGTCACACGAGATAGAAACATGATCGTAAGATGGGTGAAAGTCGCTAAGGGTTTGTTTCATCCGTAGTACTTGTGTACAACAACTCACAGTCGAGATATATTCGGCCTCGGCCGTAGACAAGGCAGCGGAGTTTTGTTTTTTGTTAAACCATGAAAGTAAGGCCTGTGATGGCGGCTCGGCCTATATAAGCATGAGCTCGGCTCGTGCCACCATGAGCCAAGCTCGTGCTCATTTGTAATGAGTCGAGCTTCGTTACTCGTGGGTCGAGCTTGACTTGGCCCACGAGCTCAGCTCACCTATATATATATATATATATTTTTAAATATAGTTAAACCTTTGAAAAAAAAAAAAAATTTTGGACGAGCCGTTCGTCAAAACCTGCTCGGCTCGTGCTCGAGCTTCTCTTTTTGAAGAGCCCGAGAGGCTCACGGCTCAATTTTTACGAGCCGAGTGGTCGAGCAGATGAGTCACTCAATTCAATTGCCATCACTAACTAAGGCGAAGCCTAGAAAGTGACAAGTGCCGCTAGTGCTTTTCCGATCAACTTGACAACCAGCCCAATCAGCATTCGAGTAACTAAGTAATTCAAAATGAGTTCGTTTTGGATACCAAAGTCCTAAGTTTTGAGTCCCACTAAGACATCTAAAGATTCTTTTTACGACTTTAAAATGAGATTCTTTAGGATTTGATTGAAATCGAACACATAAACATATACTAAACATAATATCGGGCCTACTTACTGTTAAATAAAGAAGAGATCCGATCATACCTCGATATTTAGTGATGTCAAAGTGAGTATCTTGATCATCTTTGTCAAGCTTCACGGAAGTACTCATCGGAATGTTCATCGGCTTGATGTCATTCATTTCGAACTTTTTAAACATGTTTAGTATGTACTTATTTTATTTTGTTTTATGAATATGCTATCACATGTTTGTTTAATT
>CAIGRB010141199.1:36522-55270 GCA_903798255.1 Fraxinus quadrangulata | reverse complement strand
CGAGCTCGGCTCGCCAAGTACCCACGGGCCCGAGCTCACCTAAAATTGGACGAGCCACGAGCTTGGCTCGTGCTCGTGTGGGTAAGGGAGCTCCGCTCAGTCCTTTGCCATCCCTAGATAGTTCCTGGTATTTTGTTGCTTTGCTTTTCGGTAAATCTTATTATATAGTGCTGGTTATTTCTTTAGTGAAATGGTTGTTTGTTTAGTTGATAAAGTAATGATAAGTTTGATTCATAGGAGCGTAATTAAACTCTTTATAAATTAGAAATGAAAAAAATTTGAAGAAAAGAAATTCGAGACAAGTGATTTATACTTTCTGTTTAAGACAAAATTATCACGCAATAGTGATAACGGAATACAACATTTGTCTCCTAAAACATAACGAACACAAGTTGTGATAGAAGTACTTTAAACTACAAACTACTGCGAACTCGAACGAAATTTTCTCTCTTCACGAGAAAATAATTTTGGAATGATTTTTGAAGAATTTTTGTAAGAGACTTTGATTTAATGCTAAATGCAAAATGATATGGGATGTATAATGGACGTCCAAAGGATCTTATTTATAGTTTGTGAGTAAAGAGACATGCCATAAAACTTAGCAACCTTCACGAAGGAAATTATCTTTTACTATCGTTCGTTTGTCGTCGGTATCTCGCTCGAGCGTCAATGACACCTGTTAAAACAAAAAGTTTTTGCCAGCATGTCGCTCAAGCGACAGTTTCGCCACTGGCTAGGCGCTGCCCTGCTGCTCGAGCGACAGTGTTATACGATATTTCCCTCATTTTCTCATCGTATTTCTTTCAACTTTGGATTGTAATTTTTCATTCATTCGGAATTGATTTTGAGATTCCCAATATACTACGACTATCGAATCAAATTCGAATATTTGGCAGAAGTTGACACAAACTTTTCAAATTTTATACTTAACCAAAAATTTTCAATTTTTAAACCAAATTCTAACAATTTTCTACATGAATGAAAATGTAAATATATTTATGCTATGCAAAAATATGACGCATTGTAGAGAAAGAGAAAACAGAAAAGCATTGCATCAGGTAATGTAGTTTATGACTTTCAACATTTCTTAGTGAAATACTATCAGATTACTTGACTGATTGGTGAACATGATGTCTTGAATCATTCAATCGTTGGTGTAAACCAAAACAATAATACTCACACGTGTCTTTCTCAACTCGTTCATGGTTCTCATGATTTGGTTCATTTTAGTCTTAAACCACTTTTGGGTTTCACGAGTGTGTTAGAAAATTTCAGCTTTAGACAATTTTCATTGAAGCAGCCCCACCTCACACTTATATAGTTGGCCTATTATTAAGAGTATTTTGTCTTACTTCACTTAACTTAATCAAGACATGTGAATTATTAAAAGCATATATTGACCTTCAACATTCTACAGAAAACACTTTAATTATCATAGGAATGAGTTGACAAATATTTTTCCAAGTGCTTCATTGAATTTTCATAACTTAGTTGTCCACTTGAACCAAGATCTTATAATAGGCAACAAGATATGGTCACTATTATAAAGATTTTTATGTAGTAGGCTTTAGTTCCATTCCTTTTGATAGACAATATACTTGATCTCTTTATAAACCTTTCGTAAGTAGATCCGCACCGTTCTCATTTGACTTCACATAATTTATGGAGACGATATCATTAGAGATCAGTTGTTTAATGGTATTGTATCTATGACGTATATGTCTAAACTTATCATTGTACATGCTGTTTTGAGGCCTTCCAATAGCCAATTAACTCACCATGTAACCTATTGCAAGTATCGACTTAGACCATGGAATATCTTCCAATAAGTTACGAAGTCATTCTGCTTTTTCTTCAACTTTGTTCAAAGCAATAAACTTCAATTCCATCATTGATCATGCTATACAAGTTTGCTTTGTTTTCTTTCATGATACAACAGTTCAATCAATGGTAAATACATAACCACTACTTAAAATCCTTCATATCGGATATCCAATTTACATCACAATATCCTTCCAATATCGCATGATTTTTTGTGAAGTGTAATCCATATGTTAAGTTATACTTCAAATACCTAAGAACCTTTGTTGCCTTCCAATGATTACTAAATTTATTCACAGCAAATGCTATGTCCGATCAAGTACAGTTTGTAATATACATTAAGACTGCCTATAACCCGTGAATACTTTAGTTGTGACACACATTCACCCATTTTCGCAGGATTTTCCTCAAATACATTATACTCTTTAATTACACTGTTAATGTAGTGAGATTGAAAAGTATAATTTTTTCTGATATTTTAGAGATCTTAATTCTTAATATCACATCAATCACACCAAAGTCTTTCATATCAAAATGTTTCTTTAACATTCTCTTGGTTTTTAGCATCATTTCATGACTTTTGTCTATTATCAATATGTCGTATATATATAGACATACGATTATATAGGCTTTCAGTGTATATTTTATGTATATACACTTCTCACACTCGTTTATCTTAAATTCATTAGACAATATTGTTCTGTCAAACTTTTGGTGCCGTTGTTTAGGAGCTTGTTTCAATCCATACAAGAATTTAACTAATCTATAAACATTTTGTTTGTGATTAGGAGAGACGAACCCTTCGAGTTATTCCATGTATATCTCATCTTCTAACTCACCATTTAGGAATGTTGTCTTTACATTTATTTGATGAATCTTAAAGTTATGTAATGCCACAATTGCAATTAAAAATCTTATCGAAGTGATTCTAATCATGAGCGAGTAGGTATCAAAGAAGTCAAGTTTTTCGTTTTGTCTACATCTCTTGGCAACCAATCTAGCCTTATATTTGTCAATGGACTCCTCCAGTTTTAGTTTCTTTTTGAAAATCGATTTACACCTTAAAAACTTATTTTTGGAAAGTAAATCAACCAATTCTCAAGTATGATTTTGCATTATAGAATCTTTCACTATTGATAACTTATTTCTAATGTGGTGCTTTCGGTGTAGACATTGTTTTATCGAAGTTTTCGAATCATTTTTTACCATATATGTTAGAAAATCTGGGTCAAACGAAGTAGATGTTCTAACCCTTTTACTATGCCTTAGTTCTGCCTCATTTGAAGTGTCATTTGTAGTACCATAAGTTCTTTTATTTGAACTTGCATTTTTCTTGTCTTTACATGGAAAAACATTCTCGAATAGTGATGCATTTCTCGATTCAATTATGGTTCCTTTATGTACATCTTGAATTTGAATTTATGTACAAGGAAACGATATGCACTACTATTATTGATGTATCCAATAAATATGCAATCAATCGTTTTGAGACCGATTTTCATTTGTTTAGGTTTAGGTATTTCAACCTTAGTCAAACACCCTCACACGTTCAAATAGGAAGACATTTCCATAGTTCATATGAAGTTTCTTCCATTTTTTTAAGGAGTGTTAAGAATGCTATTTATTGAAAAAATAGCTTCACTCCACAAGTTCTGGGGTAGACTCAAACTTATCAACATTGTGTTCTCATTTCTTTAAGAGTTCGATTTTTGTGTTTAGCAACACCACTTGATTGGGTTGAGTAAAGGGTCGTTGTTTGATGAATGATGCTATACTTGAAACAATATTTTTCAAACGGTGCCCCGTATTCACCACATCTATCACTAAGAATATTTTTTATTCGTTTACCAAGTTGATACACAACTTTCGTCTTATAATAATTTAATACATATAAGGCTTTGTCTTTACTTCGTAGTAAAAAGATATAAAAATACCTTGTATAGTCATCAATGAAAGTTATAAANTTTCGATTTTACTTCGTAGTAGAAAGACATAACAATACTTTTGTACAATTATCAATGAAAGCTATAAAGTAATTCTTACCACCTTTGGTTTGAACGAATTTCAAACCACATATATCATTATGTATTAATTTTAAAGGTATCGTATTCCTTTGAACCGAGTGAAAAGGTATTTTGGCCAACTTTGCTTCAATACATACTTCACATTCATGATTAGAATCAATCTTAAGTATCAGAATGTAACTTTAATTCATAAGTTTGCGCATAGATTTGTAATTAACGTGTCCTAATCGACTATGCCATAAACAAAATAACTCAAACATATAAACATAATTAAAATTTTTATTCATAATGTTTTTTTGGTACAATCGTAAGAATATTCATTTTGAACATTCATTCACTAAGATAACCTTTACCAACACATATATTATTTTTGGTAAGTACGAACATGTTCGATACAAATACAAGTTTAAAATCGTTCTTGCTAAGTAGAGACCCCGAAACCAAGTTCTTACGAATGTCGGCACATGAAGGACATTGTCGATGACTGGTTCTTTGCCATAAGTCATTTTTAATCTGATCTAAGTCCTTCAACTATCTAACTTGCAGAGTTCCCCATAAACAATTGTTCTCCTTTCAATTCATGATAGTTTGAAATATGGTCTTATCTGCACAAATATGGCGGGTAGCACCGGTGTCGACCCACTAATCCCTTAGATTACCAATTGTGTTGCATTGATAAACAATTGCAGATAGATTCATCTCTTGAAACCCTTTAGAAATGATGTCTCTTTCAACTACATTGACTTGTACAGTTTTCTTCGACTTTCGACATTCTTTTGAAACAATGTCCGACTTTTCCCTAATTGTAACATTTGCTTTTGTTGACATCGAAAATTGTATAAACAAGATTCAAGCCAACTTAAAATGTAAATGAGAATTTTATTGATAGTGATTTGCAAATTACAATTGTAACTACAAATACTTGCTCTTTTTCCTTCGAGGAGATATTTGAAATATGAAGTATATATTTCTTTTGAGCTATCCCCCCTTTTATCAAGGCTCTCATTGTCCTTTTATAGGGAAGGATTTAAGTGCATATTTCATTTTTCTGTCTTATTAGCTACAGTACCGAGTTGAGAAAGTACATAATTGACATATTTGAATTGGTTAGTGAGCTTAGCTTGTCAGGTCATCAAGAGTTAACCTTACATGTGGTCCCTAGAAATAAATGAATTACTTAGGAATGAAGCTAAGGCGTATGATTGGTTGAATTGGTGGGTGCTGATGTAAGACCTTCCATATGTCACTTGTCGATTGATTGTTTTACAATGTGTAAGGAATCTTCAATCATCATGTCCCCTCAAACCTCAATAAATAACGTAATCTGAGCTGATCTCACATATCCGATCTCACATTAGCATAATCTTAATGCATATAACAAACTGTACTTAACAACCTCGGAGGTCGGATGCCAACAGCCTTTAAACTTTTTAGCATTCCTGGAGTTGTCTCTTCCTTGTGCATCACCGGAGATCTTACGCTTTTTGTTGACTATCTTCGAACTAGTTTCAATAAAATTTGTTCCAAGTTGAATAATAGATTTTCTTTCAGTGTTTCTAATATCTTCCTCAATCCTTAAACGGACTATCAATTCCTTCAAATTCATCTCCTTGCATTTATGCTTAAAATAGTTTTTGAAATCTCTTCACATAAGAGGGAGTTTCTCAATTACGGCTGTAATTTGGAAGAATTCACTTAATTCCATCTTTTCTGTATGTATGTGTGAAGTAGAACTTGAAATTTTTGTACTTGACACTTGAAATTCTTGTATTTGACTTATTACGATTTTGAAGTTTTATCATTTTGTAGTCCAAAGACTTGTCCAATAAACTTCTTTGTTCCGGCATCTTCTGTCTTATTTTTTTCTCCAATGAATCCTATAGATTCTTGGTCGATCCATTGAACTATACATTCCATAAAGTATAATGTCCATTCCATTTATGATGAAATTTTTGTAAGAGAAATCCGAATGCTTCCATTCATTCAATACTATAACTCTTGTGTCCATCTTTTGAAGACAACGCCTCCAAACTTTTTCCATTTTTCCTCATGCAGGATATGAGAATTTGATATAGGTATAGCCAAAGGTGAAACTACATGATTCGTACCATTAGTTGTTTGGCTAGAAGTAGCCTCAACGGTGTTCATTTCTTTTACACAAACAGAAGTTCAACGCCAAAAAAAAGAAGGAAGAATAGTACACAAAGGCTCATTCCAAAAATGAAGAAAAATGATATGTTTTTCAACAAACAACCACGAAAAAAATGTTTTAAGATTGTTGGTGATTTGTTTAATGAAATGGTTGTTTGTTTAATTGACAAAGTAATCGTTAAATTTAATTCGCAAGAGCATAATTTGTGAATTAAACTCTATGTAAACTAGAAATGAAAAGAAAAGAGAATGAAAAGAAAGTGAAGAAAAGAAATTGGAGGCAAGTGATTTAACATTTTCTCCTTAAGACAAAACTGTCTCGTAAAGATGTTAACGGATTACTGCACTTGTCTTCCAAGATACAATGATACAACTTGTAGTAGAAGCAAACTACAAGCTACTGCGAACTCGAATGAAATTTGCTCTCTACAAGAAAATAATTTTGGAATGATTTTTGGAGAGTATTTGCAAGAGATTTTGATGTAATGTTCAATGTAAAATGATATGGGATGCAAAATGGATATCCAAAATGTCTTATTTATAGAAGATGAGATGTTGTAAGTGAAGAGATACATCCCAAAACTCAGCAATTTTTATGAAGGGAAGCATTCTTTTTTGTTGTCGACATCTCGCTTGATCAGTGACACATGTTCAACAGAAACTTTTCGTCCGCATATCGCTCCAGCAACAGCTTTGTCACTAGCTAGGCCCTAGCATGCCGCTCGAGCGATGGTACTATATGATAATTCCCCCTTTTCTTCTCGTTTTTCTTTCAAATTTGGACCGTAATTTCTCATTCATCCGAAATTGATTTTGAGATCCCATATATACTACGACGATCTACTCGATGAGTAGAACAAACTAGACTAATTATATTTATAATTTGACTATCGGATCAAGTCCGAATATTTGGTCGAAGTTGACATAAAGTCACTTTTCAAATTTTATACTTAACCAAAATTTTCCAATCTTTAAACCAAATTTCAACATAGAGCACCTCAAGACTAGCATCTTGCGAGTTTAGCCAAGAACCATATGCATAATTTCTGGTTTCTTTGTTCTCTAGTGTAGAAGCTGACTATTCAATTCAAAGACAACCACAGGAGTCTATGAGAATTCAATAGACGATTGATGCAGAGAGGGGTATAACAAAGACATAAAAGGATGACTAATATGTGAGTAAAATTGTTCGATTGATAGATCAATTTTTCAATAAGATGAACGAATGCTAAAGGTACCAATGATTGTACATGAAAAGGAACCGGATCGTCTTCCCTTCTGGGAAATTACTACTTCGAGAACATGTTCCGACCCCAATTCGTTCAATGGTCAAGTACTTGGTATAACATTTGATTGAATATATTATGTTAGGACCTCTACTACAGCAGCTTAACTCCTGCTCTTCTGATAGCTCCTGGAGCTTTATCAATAGGCTTTAGATTCGATCACCCTTTTCGCAAATGAGGGTAAACAGAAAGCTGCAGAATGTATCTGAAAGTATATCAACGAATAAAAGTTACCCCGAGCAAATCTTAGGAAGAACGCATAGAGTTACAAGGACACGTGGTATACCTCGGAGTTGTAGAATCTTAATGGTCCTTTTGTATTAACATGGATATAGTCAGCATCTATTGGGTTGATTGGATGCTTAAAATCGACTGCGGGTCCCTCAGTAGAACAAAGCATGAATCCAATAACACCACTGCAGGGAGATGTAGAAAGCACGTAAATGGTGAAGTTATAGAAAGAATATCAAGAGAACAAGCATGCAACCAAAGCAATCAAGAGAGCTAGCTTCAGTTCCACGTAGCTCGCATAACCAAGGATAGACAAGTCAAGTGAGGATTCCTCCTCTCTAAAAATAAGGTAATTTCAATGTTTTCTACGTAATTTACCTAGTATTTCTCCATATCGCATAAGGGATTTGGAATGGTAGAATCAGATCAACCAATGGAAAGGGTTGAGGTAATTGCAGGGGAAAAGGGAAAGAAAAAGACCCACAGAAAAACAAGGTAGAAAGGAAAGAAAGAATACCTTGGGTACGTAGGAACTGAGGTCCAAGCGTAGTTCACAGAACCCTTGAAAATCTGGCGGCAATTAGCAACAATATTTTCAATAATCTGCATGTGAAGCCATACGCTTTCAGCCTGGGTACATACAACTCCTCCCGGACGAAGAGCATTAGCTACAGACTGAAAGAAAGGTTTTTCAAACAACTCCTGTGCAGGACCTGAGTGATATGCAAACCAGATTTAGAACGCTTGAAGGGGAACTTTCCAAAGTAGGTTACTTGGTTGTAATGGAGAAGTTACCTATTGGATCAGAAGAATCCACTATAACTGCATCGTAAGTTCCTTTAGGAACAGCATTCAAAAATGCAACTCCTGAAAGTTTCAAGAAATCGAACTAAAAATTTTAAATCAAAGAGAAGGCAACAAAGACTAAAAAGGGAAAAAGAGTGGGTGTCGCTGACAGTACCATCGCCAATATGAAGTGTTACGCGGGGATCATCATATCCAACAGCTACCTCAGGAAAAAATTGCTTGGAAACCTGGGAAGGAGAAATAGATTAGAGGTGTACAGTGTCTATTCTTAAAATCCTAAATTTTTAATCAGAAGAATCTGTGCCTAAAGAAGTACGGGTTATTATGGATCAATAAGATCTTATTTCGCAGAACAAAAATATTCAGTCTCTATATAAGTAACATCCAAAAGAATGTGAGAAGGATAATATACAAAAAGGGAATAAAAGGATAAAAGTAAGAATTACTCACATCGACGACCATTTTATCAATCTCACAGATATCTATCTTCTCAACAGAAGAATGGCGAGACACTTCACGCAAGACACCACCATCTCCTCCACCAATAACCAGAACCTGTAGAGAGAAAGGAAAATTGAAACATTGACTCGATGAAGATCAGAGACATCATGGCACTAAGAGCTTAGAAAGTTCACTCATAATTAATGTAGTTACTTTATTGTATTGCTGAAAATTGAAAATAAGTAACTTTTTTTAACAAAATACAGTATCTTATCGAAACATGTTTGGACAGAAAATGTCATTTAAAAGTAACTTTACTTAGAAATAAGCTTTGCCAAACATACTGTAAAGGGGTGTCTACTCAAATGTCAAAGCAACTAGGGGGGCAGGGATGGAGAGACTAAATTACGTGGTGTGCACAATCTACTCTGATACAAAGAAAAATTTCACATGCGGTCATCAGTGTAAATACCTTTTTTGGGTTTGGAATTGAGCACAGTGGGAGATGAGTAATCATTTCCTGATACGCGCATTCATCCCTCTCAGTGAGTTGAATTACACCATCCAAAACAAGAACCTTTCCGTAAGTTGATGACTGCAGCCAGTATCAACCCAAGTTTATGCATTCGGATGTACTAAAGACATTAGCCATTAAGGAAAGTAAAACTAGAGAACATTCATAATAATTTTAAAAGTTTCAAATACCTGAAACACTATAACATTCTGATAATCTGATTTCCCTTGAAATAATATCTTCTCTACCTTCAATGAGTGTGCTTCTCCTGTATGATTTTCACCAAGCAACCAATTTAGAGTCACAAATAATGAAGACAATGATTTCTGAAATTAGAAAAAAGGAAGTAACCAATGAAGAGGATACATATCAAAAATCATTATTTTTAAGATGGAAGCAATTTTCGAGTTGGATGCGTGTACACACATTTTCTTTTCCTTTTCTTATTCGTTTTGGGTGAGGGAGGGGGGTGTAAGTGGCATGGAATATATTCTTGATACTTTAAACACTTTCCGTTGCTCAACAAAGTAAACAACATAAACCGGGGGGCGTAAGTGGCATGGAATATATTCTTGATACTTTACTTGATACTTTATACACTTTCCATTGCTCAACAAAGTAAACAACATAAACCTTCGCCACAAAAATCTCAAGACAACGAAATTCTTAGTCATTGAAAATTTAATTGAACGCTTCAAGTCAAAAAGCGATTTTTTGGAGCGAAACACTCAGGAATTCAACGTCAGCAATTCAACAAAAACAAGCTTTCTGTATAAAATTGATATCCTATTTGCTGCAAGAATTTCTTCTCAGGCATTATAGAAAGAAATCTTCAGTGAAAGTCTGAAAAATGAGAGTATGGAAATATAACAACGCTCCTACTCTACTCTTCACGACATTACAGAATTTGAAATATTAATTAAAGTTCACCAAAGTAACATGACGAGAGTAATTCTATTATATGGTAAAGCACCTTTAGTAAAACTTTCCTTCCTATACCCCAACCTATACCCAAGAAATAAGACAATAGAAATGTAATTTCTTAAAGCAAAAATTTTGCTAGAGATTGTACATAGCCAGAAAGATTGATAAGTCTAAAAAAAAGCCAAATGTAAATATTCAAAATAATTCCCTGGCTGCAATATACATCTATCCATATCCAGTAGTGCAAGAGGATTCGACTAACAGAAATCTTGAAGCACCTACAACTGCTTGTTGTACCCAAGAAAAATAACGAATGGCATATAAACTCCAAAAAAGAAAGACATTGAACAATTAAAAGAAAGCTATATGTCCCCGTACTACGAAATTCAAACAGAGCTAAAAACTTGACATGTGCGAAGTCAAGTATCAAGTTAATAAATCAGAACGACAAATTTAAGTTCTCAATCATTTAGAAAAACTCTCTACAGCTAAACAGAGGCTCTTCGCTTCTTCAAGTGGTGAAATTCATATGAATTATGCCCAGAAATGATGTGGACATGTTGTATTCGAAAATGCAAAACACACATTGAAAGGATAATGACCTAATATAGCTTTTAACAACTCCACCACCACCGTCACCACCACTCCCCCTCCAACACCCCCACCCTAACAAAGAAAAAGAAAGAAACTTTATGCAAGCAAACGGGAGCCAAGAACAAGATAGAATTAAACTTTAAATTCAACCTACTGGTACTGGGATGAGTTCAGCATAATTACAAACATTATTACCAAATTATGATATAAAAAAGTTGATTGGATAACTAAGTTATACACACAAAATTTGAATTTAATCAAACCCATAAACTGATATATCTTCAACCCAAATCCAGAAACACACCAATTACGTAAAAAGAGTTGCGAACTTGCCAGGCCACATTGGGCTAATTTCAGAGAACCAGCCAGGGATAATAGTGGAAATACACTCAGCCGGCGCCACCTCCGCCGCCACACCGTTACTCTTTTCCATCTTAACAGAAATACCACCGTTCTCTTCCGCCGCCTCCTCTTGCGGCCTCTTCACCGGCAGTTCAATCAGATTGGTCTCCTCTGCCATCTTCTTTTCAGATATATATAGATAGTTTTGTGTGAAGATTGATGTCTTCTTTTTAAATTATTGTTGTGATTCGCAGTGACCACAGAATTCAAATCCAATCCTCTTTTGTTTGACTGGAGAATCTGCTTTGGAAAAACGCGTCAGTGTCGTGTCTTTTGGAGTGACCTATGATACGGAATTGATGCTCAAACCGTAACTGTGTCCGTATATATATGGAAATAGCAGCTGAGGTTGTCAATCTTTTAATATTATTACGTTTTAGTCCAAAGACTTTTCATTTTAGTTGCTCTTGTAAAATGATATGCGAGGGCACAAGCGTTATATTTGCAAGGGTATAAGGGTAAATTAATAAGTCTAATTATAAATAATAAACCAATAAAGAAAAAGAAAAAGAAAATCACAATCTTGGAAATTTTGCTCAATTTATTGCACTTCGAGCTCATTCGTTTGGGAATGTTCTTTTTTTTTTTCCTGATTTTTCGAAATATTCACTCCACGTAGAAAAAAAAATTGTTATTCTTTACACTATGATTTTGACATAAAGTCATTATTTTTGTTTTGATTCTATAAGTATTTGCACGAGTTTGAAGAAATATAATATATAATTTTTTAATGTGATGTTAATAATCTGGTTTTTTTTTCGTCGAATCAAATGCTCTGCCCTTGTTTGTTGGAGATTAAAACTAAATTTTTAATAAAATTTGATAAAATTTGATGAAATATATGATTAAAAAGTTGTGAGATCCATGAAATACATTATTAAAATTAATTATTGATTTTGATTAAAATTTAAATTTTAATCAATATCGAACAGGACCTCGATGAAGCTACTCAATGCATGTGCAATGTGTGGCTATAAATAAGGTGATTGGTGCCATGTAGTGGCTCTTTCTATCTCCACTCGGTGTGTTTTCGTTTGAACAATTAAATTCAAAACATGTCATGGAGATAAGGTCACGATTAAAAATATAAAAAAATAATAATAATAATAAAGTAAGAGATAAAGTGTTTTAGTTTTAACTAAACCTCATTATCCCAATATTCATATTTTTTTCAAACACAATTTCAACTACGCATTCTAACAATAAAATAAAATGCAAATAAATCTAAATTTTTTTTCTTACATTTTAACTATACATTTTCCAAACAATCACTATTACAAAACCCATTTTTTCGCCCAAACAATGACTAATTTTTTATCAAAATTTGCTAAACCATTGTTGAACAATCTCTAGTATTTCCTAATGGAGTTGATCAAAGTCGAAATTTGGTCATATCCAAAAAATATTGATTCAAGATGTCTCAAGAACTTGAATAGTATTTTAGTTATTTTTATCTTTTATTTTATGTATATGCCTTGTTATCGTTATTTATTAGAATTGAGCATTTACTTTTTATATTCTCGAACAATACAACAAGTATTAACTATCATGATATTTAAGTTCTTGTTTGGTAGAGATTTTTTTATAAAAGATTTTATGAAAATTGATTTTTTTGTGAAAAATGCATGGTTAAGAAGTATAAAAAAATTACAGGGTCCACGTATAAAATTAATTTATTGAGAGAATATGTAGTTGAAATGAGATTTTTTTTATAATAAATTTTATCAAAAGTGATTTTTTTTCTTTTTTTTTGGTGGAGAATGTGCGGTTTTATGGAAAAATAATGGATCTACGTATAAAATTAATTTAATAGAGAATAAATAAGTTTTAAAAAATGGGTCAAACTTCAAACAGGGTTACAGATGGCAAGGTAATTTGGAAAGATAGGATCATGCTTGCATCTTATTCAAAGATTGTGATTAAAATGTTCCATTTAAAATCTTGGAGATAATATTGCAATAAGTGCAATAGGTGGGGGACCTTTTCTGTTTACCCTTTATATATAGGAATGTGGACAGTACCCAATCATTCAATCAAGCGGCTGCTATGGGCCTATTAAATTTGTTAAAAAGTTGAGAAAGGTATTTCTGTAAATTTTATTATAATTTGAAGTCGTATATACTCACCAAGCATCCGTTTGGCAAGTATTTTAGTAATTAAAAATTACTTTTGAGACTAATTTTTTTTTAAAGATATTCGAATAAAATTTTAAAAAGTGCTTTGTCCGACTAAACTTTTTTTTAGAAAAAACAGACCTAAAATAACTTTTTCGAGAGAAACTTTTCTACAAAATGCAATAGTAAAAATCATGCCACCGCACATTAATCTTTTTCAAACAACCGCTAAAGTTATAAGTTCATGTTGTAAGGGCAAAAGTGGTAAATTCGAAAGAAATTTTATTGTTTGATGGATCTATCTTGCTATGGGTACTTGCAAGTCAAAAAAGCTAAATTCATATTTGAGTCACATTAAAATTTTCATTATGATTCTTCTACTCATTTTCAACTACACATTCTTCAATAAAATAATATTTTTCATCACATCAATAATTTTTCCTTCTTTTCAACTACACATTCTCTATCAATTTACTATTCCAAAATACATTCTTCCAAAATAACGTGGCTCAACACTCTCTTAATATAGATTTAAAATTTTCCCAAATCCTTCACGTACACTTTTAGTTTGAGATGGAAAAGGAAAATAATTTTTTTATTGGCTATGATTGATTTTAGGATGTTATTGCATTGGAAATGTAAAAGTTTGAATGGTATGAATTATTTTATATTTGGGNGGAGGCGAGTCATAGCAAAATAGAGGCAAAAAGCCTTAGCAAAAATAAGGCAATGAGACATAGCAAATTGGCCAATGCAACTGCCACTCTATCGATCTATCAAGTGTCATCCAACAAGCCATAGTCAAATTTGGCTAAGGCACACAACTTCACTACATGATTTAACAAGTGAAAGATTCGAATAATACCATAAGTGCAACCAATGTTACAAAAGCATCGGGGCTCGATGTCACTACAAACACAAAAAAATAAATATAAAATTAGAGGGGATTATGATGATTGTACTACCATATGACAGTTATAACCAATTCTATATATTGGGCAATATTTATATTTTTGGACGAGTTACAAAAATACCTCTAAAATTAAAGTCTTTTGAAAGATCGTATAAAAAGTATTTGGAAGTAAAAAAACTTTGTAAAATTAAGGGTTGACACAATATCACTTTTTTTAATCTAAGTGCCACTTTTTTAATTAAGCGTAATTTTTTTTTTATTAATAAAAATTGATTTTGCCACTCAAAAAAGTAACAAAAAATTCAAGAAGTGACAAAAAGAAAGTATTGTGAAATTTTTATTGTTTTGTGTAACACACTTGTATGGATATACTTAATTGATCCAAAAAAAAATTCAAATGAGATTGATTGGGACCTTCTTAAAAGAAGTGACATAAATTATTACTTTTCTCATTCATATTTGTATTTATATTTTTAAAGTTTTAAGTATGAATATGAATTCGAATTCAAACCTTATAATACCGTATAAAATTAAATTTCATAATTTTATTAAAAAGTGACGTACAATGCCATTTTTTTATTAAGAAGTGATGTTCGTAACTCAAAAAAGTTACACAAATTTAGAAAAAAGTAATAAATAATAAAAAAAGTGACATTTTTTAAAATTGCGACAAAGATTAAAAAAAAAAGTGTCAAACGTTAAAAAATGACAAAATATCAATGAAAACCTTTGTTTGTCACTCGAAAATAGGAAATTTTGAAAAAGTAACAAACAATAAAAAGTGACAAAATTTCAAAAAAAGTAACAGAAAAAAAAGTGACAAAACAATATTAAAAAAAGTGACAAACACACCATTCAAAACCTATGTTTGTCACTAAAACAAGTTACAATTTTCTTAAAAAAATAAAAAATAATAAAAAGTGACAATTTTCAAAAAGGTGAAAGGAAAAAAAAGTGACAAATACTATTCAAAAATGTGATAAATACTCTAAAAGTGATAAAAATTTTAAAAAGTGACAAATACTTAAAAAAAAGTGACAGCATCAATCAAAATATATGTTTGTCACTCAAAAAAGTTATAGAAATTAAAAAAAGTAACAAACAATAAAAAAAATGATAGAAATTTCAAAAAAATTACGAAAAAAAAGTGACAAGCATTTTAAAAGTGACAAAACACCAATCAAATCATTAAACTATATCATTTTATACAAATTCAACCAAGCTAACACCATCACCATCATTATATTACACACACAATCCGCTTGTCCAATCAATGCTTTTTGATTGTCTTGGAAAGCGTTCCCTTCCCTGCAAAGGATTTTGTCTCATCTCGAATATTTCAATGCATAGTGTGCTATGGTCGTTGTGTATCTTGGGTACAATCAAGATGATTTAATAGTTATAAATTATGCGTCGATGGAACATGGGATATTTCGTTCGAAACACATTAGAAGTTACAAAGTTGAAGTGCTTAACATGGAAGCACTAGAAATGGAGGTCAAAGCTAAGAACTTCATAAATTTTGCAAAGATTCAAAGTAAAATTCGACTACTCTGTCGTCGTTACTGCCTCAGTCACCACCTCCACCACATCTTACCACCATTCTTTATGTGACTCTGAATTCGAAACTGAAACATACAATGTCACTTTTTTATTAAAAAATCATACGATATCACTTTTATTAAAAAATAAAATTTGTCACTTAAAAAAGTGACAGAAATTCAAAAAATTAACAAACAATTGAAAAAAAGTGAAAAAAAAAAGTGACGAACGCTCAAAAGTGATAAAATTTAAAAAAGTGAAACAATAAAAAAAGCAACAAATTTTTAAAAAGTAAAAAACATTAAAAAAACTGACCTAACACCAATAAAAAAAACAAAACAGACATGGTAATTTTGGTTGAAGCCAACACAAAGAAACGGAAGAAAGTGGGATTCTCAAGACCAATAGACTAGTAATAATATAAAAACTTGTGGATAAGTCTAATAAAAACTTTAACAATTAGACATGGCTTAGCATTCCTCGATAACCAACTAAGCAGTAGATCCTCGAGTCTAATGCACCATAACATCAATCTCATCACCATCCTCCATTTCCAATTGTAAAGAGAAAAACATCTCTTGAAGAAACTATGCAAAACAATCAACTTTTCAGCCTCGAATTTGAGGATATAAACAGAGAAAATCAAATCTAAAATCTTATCGACTTCAAATTCTTTGCCAATATCAGTTCCTAGCGCTTTTCCAAAAGATTTGAGAATTTTTGTACTTCCTCTAAACACCATAAATTCTCTAACAAGTTCCTCTGCAAATTGCATGTGTCTCCATACACAGAACTCAAATGAAATGAAAATTTATTGGTCTTGAAATTGATTATTTAAGATAAAAATTAGAAGTTAAATTGAATTGGGGTGGGGGGTGGGGGAATATTAATTACGGTTTTAATTTGTTTTAAGTGTATAAATCTAATTTGTCAATTTTTCGCAGCCTAATTTCCTCTATATTTTTTGCTTAAGCTTTGAGATTTTTTTCTAAAACAATTTTTTTGTTTAATATTATTATATTTTGTATTTGAATGTTTTATTTATTAGACCAAGTCCTCACTAAAATCAAATCCAATCTTCATCACTGGCCACAAAAAGAAAAGCCTCCGTCACATCTTGCAGGTTTTAGGCCGCATGCACTATCAGTTGTGGAAGAGAAGAAAAACTTTTATCAACAATTTTACAGTGAGAGAGGGAGATGGCAACAGGGCAGGGCACGATGGGGTCAGGGCAACCTCCCCCACCTCGCTAAGTAACTCCTCGCCTCGTCCCATCCCGTCCCCGTTACCCATTTAAGGGGGG
Organism: Fraxinus quadrangulata; assembly: GCA_903798255.1. NCBI lineage: Eukaryota > Viridiplantae > Streptophyta > Magnoliopsida > Lamiales > Oleaceae > Fraxinus > Fraxinus quadrangulata. Next base: position 38,203 of record CAIGRB010141199.1, on the reverse strand, counting down.
CGGTGCAGGGGCCTTTGCCCCCCTTTACTATTTCATTTAATTTTTTATTTCTATTTTTTAAATTTTTGATAATTTATTTTATTACCCCCATTCATTAGATTGAGACAAATAATTTTAATTGACATTTTCTATTAGAATTGATGAAATTTCGTGAAATTTTCCATTAAAAGTATTGAATTCTATATTAAAAAAACCCCGTCCCCAACCCGAATACCCGATTAAGTTGGTAATCTCCACCCCGTTCGAGGTGAGGCTTGCGGGTATCGAGTTTGTCATTTTTTTGCCATCCTTAAGAGAGAGAGTTGAAAATTAGAGCCAACCACATGTACAGAAAAAAACCCACAGAAAATATACAAAAATGTGGGGTCCATTTTTTTGGCAATATTTAATTCACATAGGGCCCACCCCCACGTGCGTATCTGTTCATTCTCTGTTTGATTTTTCCTGTAAAAAGTAAGCCCATGTTTGTTTTCATAAAAATGCAATTTTGTATCGTTGCAATAGTTCATCAGCCGTAATTTTGGACAATTTTGTCTCTATGTGGGACCTACCTCTTTTTAAAAAAGGGTCAAAAAAATATATTTTCTTGTTAAGATAATGGGAAACAAATAGATGCTAAGTATAATTTAGTGGCTCTACAGAATAAAGTAGTAGTGCCAAAATGATGGGACTGTTGATTAGGGTTTTGGCATTGGGATTTGGAGTTGAAGCGTTGGGTACTCAATTTTGTAGAGGGACCATTTAAGAATTATTAATATTATTTAGTGTTATTAAATTTACAATTTCAATTTAGGTGACGTTAATTTGATATTAGATTATATGTGAACGCAAATAAATTATTTAATTTCACATTTCATTTAATCAATCATTTAGATTGGGGTTATATCCCTAGTGGAACTATTTAACATTACTTTTTAAGAATCTTGTACATATATATGACGTGGTGAGATATGATAGGATAAAAAAAATTCAATAAGAAAAATAAAAAATTACCCACTCTATTTTTGACATTTCATCTATCTTTTTAGGAATTATTTTTAAGAATATCTATGCATTTTGCCTTAGGACATGTTTGAGCCATATTATTTTTTTCATTTTCATTCTTCTACTTATTTTCAATCACACATTCTTAAAAAAAAATATTTTCCATCACATCAATAAATTTTCATTATTTTTCAATCACATATTCCTCATTATATCAACAATAAAAATACATTCTTTTTCTAAAAATGTGCACCAAACATGAGCTTATTTTGTGTTTGCGCTTTCTTTTTACTTTAAGTGAAAAAAAAAGTGAAAATTACAATTGGGATTTTCAACTTAACGATACCGTAGTAAATTGATGACTTGTCTGTGAGAAATTATAAATTAATAAAAATGAATAGTAAATATAAATTTATAATATATTAAATATCACATTAAGTGAGATTTTTTTTTGAACGATTATAGTCCTACCATAATTCAATTATTTCAATAATACTTTATTTTTCATTTTTTAATATGTATTTAATTCACAAATTATAATAAATACTACAAAATAATTATTCATGCATGTATTCCCCAATTCTCAATTAATTAACATTCACATTCATATAATTAATATTAATTACAATTTCAAGTAATACATTATTCACATCCATATATGCTAGTAAATTAGTATCTACTTTCGCTTAGATGGAAA
>CAIGRB010141199.1:13201-36039 GCA_903798255.1 Fraxinus quadrangulata | reverse complement strand
ATACCAATTTAAAATCATTTATAAATTCGTCAAATCAAATGCTTAATTTATTGTAGATAGAAATAAGTGATTAATTAATCATTTATAAATTTTGCCAATAGGTGAGAAGATCGATAAAGTACACTGTTTAGTGCTATTTGTGTTAATTTCCCTATTTAAACAATTGGACTGGCGTACCGGGCCCGTCATTGTATTGGAGGAGATCTAGCTAATTTAAGTGTACGCTTTCAAGCCTGCAATTCTTTCTCATTTTTCTTGAACAGTTCTGATCAGCGATTCTCTCCCGGTGAGTATTCTCAGTAATTTTTTCAGGGTTTTCTTTTCTTTATTCTTTGTTGTTTCTTTTATTTATAATTATTTCTATATTCATCATCACTTCTTTTCTGGATGTTTGATTTTTGTGCAGAAATACATTCTCTATTGGAATTTCGATTCCGGTTTTGGCTGCTTCGGAAGAAGCTTAAATAATGGTAATTGCTTCTATTGTGATTGAATTTATTGTCGAATTTTTCTTTGTTTATGAATTTGCATATTTTTGTGAATGTTTACAGCCTGGAAGTAGCCTGCTTAGGTTAAATTAAATTTCTAAAGATTATTTTGTGTATGGAGAGTATTTTAGGATTATCTTTTTAACACGTGGTGTATAATTTTGTAAGATTGCTGAAGATTATGTTGAGTGCGGTGAGTATTTTCGGATATTTTCTTTAACCGTTGAATATTTCTGACCACTTATGTATCTATATATGAAATTGATTATGTGAAGTTCATAATATTAGATTCTATGGGTTTATTATAGCATGTTGTAATTTCATTTCAAAGGGCACGTTATGCATACCGATTTAAAACGAATTTCTGGATTTTATTGAGCAAATAGAAAGCCATTATCTCATCTTTTGAGTTCCGAAAAATAGTATTATTTGCTTTGAGACTACGTGTTACGCTCTGGCTTGTAGAGACGTCTGCCACTTTTAGTCGATGCGGAACTGAGATGTCAACTTCAAATAGCTGAAGATGTCAGAAGTGCCATTATGACCTCATAAATGGTCTTGTGTTGGGGAGTTAACTTCTATTTTCTTTAAATTCCGACTATTATTTAACTTGCCAATAAATATAGTGTTGAAGCCACATAGAAAATCAACTAACGAAGATGAGCATAATTGAATTACGCGCTTCATTTTCTAAGAACTTCTGGCTTTATTTCTAATTTTTTAGACACGAAGTCTGAGTAAGGTGACCTACTAGAAAGTAATGTCAATGGGGAGTTTTGAGCTTGGTCTGTTGTTAGGTATATTTTTACATTCATGGTCTGGAGTTTTCGTTTGCAAAAAATTCCACTTTTGACCTTTCAAATGACAACTACCTCTTCCTGCTGTGAGGGTGTTGCACGAAACCAAATTGCCGCCACCCAATCAAGTACTAGTTGCTTTGCTGGTAGGCTCACTTAGGTTAGTTGGGCATTATCCCTCAGTTCTTACCAACCTTTGGTGTGTATCGACATGTTGCTAGTTAGAACTCGGTCGAATAAGAATAATTGATTCTCTTTGCTGTCAATTTCTTATTTATTCATGGCGCTCAAAAAAAGTTTTCGATAATATTGGATGGCTTGGAGATGTTGATACTGATTCAATTAAAATGAAGAATGCTGTCAGCAAAAAATAATTTAGCATCCCCATTCTTTAGTGTCATGCATTTTTTTCCTGGTTGATTACTGGAAGTCCGAAGTTGATCCCATATGTCACATGCTTGCAACACTTAGTATCAAACAGCTGATCCTTTTCTGTGGTGCTTCCTGCTTGATCATAAATTATGTCACTGACCACCATTCTTCCGAATTGCATAATATAATTTGTTATTCCATTGATCCCACTAACCAGCACTATGCCATAAAATTTGGCAGGTCTCTTATCAATATATAATATTCCACCACACTTGATTCGAAATTCATGCATTGTAAATAAATTAAATTGATCTAATTAGCATGCAGACTACCTTTTTTCTCATACGATGGAATATTCTACTTTATTGATTTATGTTTTGGAACAATGATATTAATTTATGCAGGATTACACAACTCTTTTTCTTTTCACACAATATATTTGTTCTAACTTCACAGTAGATACTAGTTTCTATAGCTTTTATGCTGCTTAAAAAGCTTATGAGATTTGAAACTAACAGTGTGTCATATGTTGCAGGCAACTCTTAATGATTCGTTCCTGGCAGATCTTGATGAATTGTCTGATAATGAGGCTAATCTTGTGAGTTATTCTATTTTCCTTTTCTTCTATTTTTATATGTTCACATGCAGACATGAATCTATTGTGAATGTAGAACTTCTTGGTTAGTTGTGGGTTCATTGTATTTTTGTTGCAGTTCAGACTTCAATCAAGTCTTCTGTTATTTCTTATGGCATTGGGATGATAATGTTTTCCTTCCAGGATGAGAATAATGGGGAAGATGAGGACATGGAAGAAGATGTAAATGGAGACTTAGCAGACATAGAAGCACTTAATTACGATGATCTGGATAGTGTTTCCAAACTACAGAAAACAGAGCGCTACACTGATATTATGCAGGTTTGTTTAATTTTATGCGCTATAGTTCATTGTCTTATATTCCATATTCAATACACGAATTAAGATGAGGAGCCTTGATGACTGTGATTCCTCTTGGGTGAAGTTATTGTTCTCATTTGTCTTATGTTGTTTGGCGAGCTATGTTCTTCTATATGTCTGTCATATCTGAGAGTTCTGTATTCTCCCTCCTCTCCTCTAACCCTTCTTCTTCTGTTCTGCTAGCTATTTGTAAGTATACATTGATGGGTAATTTCATCTTTTGTTGCAGAAAGTCGAAGATGCACTTGAAAAGGGTTCCGAAACCTCAGATAAAGGAATTGTTTTGGAAGATGATCCAGAGTATCAGCTGATAGTTGAATGTAATGCCTTGTCAGTCGATATTGAAAATGAACTCGTGATCATACACAATTTTATCCGTGATAAGTATCGCCTGAAATTTCCGGAGCTTGAATCTCTTGTTCATCACCCGATTGATTATGCTCGGGTAGTTAAAAAGATTGGGAATGAGATGGATCTGACCCTTGTTGATCTGGAAGGACTCCTACCATCTGCTATTATTATGGTCATTTCTGTAACCGCGTCAACTACCAGTGGCAAACCACTCCCAGAGGATGTCCTACAAAAGACACTTGATGCATGCGATCGGGCTCTTGCTCTAGATTCAGCAAAGAAAAAAGTCCTTGATTTTGTGGAGAGTCGAATGGGATATATTGCTCCAAATCTTTCTGCTATAGTTGGAAGTGCTGTTGCCGCTAAACTTATGGGTACTGCTGGTGGTCTTGTTGCATTAGCAAAGATGCCTGCCTGTAATGTTCAGCTCCTTGGTGCCAAAAAGAAAAACTTAGCAGGGTTTTCAACAGCAACATCTCAATTTCGTGTGGGTTATCTAGAGCAAACAGAAATATTTCAGAGCACCCCTCCTTCCTTGAGGATGCGTGCCTGTCGACTTTTGGCAGCAAAATCTACACTTGCAGCACGTGTAGACTCTACGAGAGGAGATCCAACAGGAAAAAATGGAAGATCTTTCCGAGATGAGATTCTTAAGAAGATTGAGAAGTGGCAAGAACCCCCTCCTGCCAAGCAGCCTAAACCTCTTCCAGTTCCTGACTCTGAGCCCAAGAAAAAGAGAGGCGGTCGACGACTGAGGAAGATGAAAGAAAGGTTGGAGAGTTTTCCTTACAACTTATTCAGAGGATGTACAAGATATGCTATCCATTTTCTATTCAGAAGTTATGCTTTTAAAAATCAAATAAGTTAATGTCCTCTTCATTTTTCATCAGATATGCTATTACAGATATGCGGAAGTTGGCGAATAGGATGCAGTTTGGAGTTCCAGAGGAGAGTTCTTTAGGTATTCATATCAAATCTAAGAAATCCACTACAAATCATTATTCAGTTATAATCTTATTGTTACATTCTTTTTATGTTCTCATTTTCCCTATATTCTGAACTGAGGAATGAGAATATACATCAACAAGTGAAAGTGGCACCTATTGAGAATAAACAAGTTAGGTGGTTGGTGCATGCATTGTGTAGATCTGAAGAGGTTCCTCTTCATACAAGTGACGTGATATATTCTAAGAGGGAGGGGTAGCCAATAACTAACATTGCTTCTTGTGGTTGCTAAGTATCTACTTGTATTGGATCTTCAAGTAGATGTAGTGATTAACCAAAGGACTGTTGTTCATGTAGCCAGTCCCAAGTTTTAATGGGAACTGGACATATTTTATTATTTTTATTGTTTTTTTATATGTACATTTCTTAACTAAGTATTACATTCTACTGGCATGCAAGTGAAGCCCGTGCTGTATATCCTCTATTTCCTTTACTGTTTTTGTCTTCTATTCACAGTGAACTATTCTGTTAAGTTTCCAGAATAAAATATGTCTTCTTGTTTTCTACTATTTTTTTTTAAAACTGAAGTTTATTACTTTTCATGCTTTGATTTGGGCTGTGCACCAGAGAGTCCATGTACTGCTTTTTCACTCTTTCTGACATTTTCTTGAAGGCGATGGGCTGGGGGAAGGATATGGAATGCTTGGTCAGGCTGGAAATGGCAAGTTACGCGTATCAGTTGGTCAGAGCAGACTTGCTGCCAAAGTAGCCAAGAAGTATGCTATTCTTGAGCTCTTCTTCGTTCTCTAGAGTTATGTTCTGCTATGATAGTTTCTACAGATTTTAACATTTTATTCACTGTATTTAGAAATTGTGTTATTATATTCCTATTTTCTTTTCTTCAATGTTTTCGTTGTTCCATTGTTGCCAATACGAGCTTATGGTTTTCAATCGTTTTCAGGTTCAAGGAGAAGAATTATGGAAGCAGTGGGGCCACTTCGGGGCTGACTTCAAGTTTGGCCTTCACTCCTGTGCAGGTATGATGCCCTTAAACAAATCAAGTCCTTGGTTAGTTTTGTACTTTCCATAACTGAGCCTTGAAGAGGTTAGACGCTGACTGAAAAGGCTAAATTGCAGAATCCTCTCCTATCTTCACCCCCATTTTGCACTCTGTCCCAAACCTCCATTTCTTGGCGTTCTTGTTCCCTACCTTCCCTTTTTAGGCGCCCATGTTCCTTTGTGACTGTTTTCTGTTCAATTCGTTGTCCATGTAAAAGGCAGATATTCCCTCAAGCCTAAATGAGAAAAAATCATCTTCCTCGCTCCTTGCATAATTAGTCCTCCTTAGATTACTCCTGCAATTACCCATATTTTATTTGTTTGCACGAACTTTTGATTTGTTTTGCCATTTTTCCCCTCCTACAGGGCATTGAGCTTTCAAATCCTCAGGCACTTGCAAACCAGTTGGGTAGTGGAACTCAAAGTACCTATTTCTCAGAAACTGGTACATTTTCAAAGATCAAGAGAACTTGAAACTCTTTAGAGAAGTGTGCACTTTCCAAGTTCATGTTATATTTTGGGTAACTAGAGTTGAAATCTTGGTCTTCTAAGAGTTTTTATTAATTACTGAGCAACTTATGCTGTTTTCATTGGATAATACAACTTCTATGTATTGAGTTTTATAATTTAATTGTGGGCAGTTGAGGTTTATATCCGTCGGTGTTTATAGCCAAGAATTTCCCTTTCGTTGGCTCACCCTAGGGTCGGGATTGAGATTAAGCTACGGTTTGTCTACCATTATTCAAAAATTTATTTTTCTTATAACTCATTTTCAATGATACATTCTCACAATAAAATATTTTACTCAGAGCTTATCTCTATTTTTTAATCACACATTCTTCAAAAAATAATTATTATATAACTCATTTTTCCTAAAAAATTCTTTTTGTAAGCATCAATCAGGGGCTAAATATTGACTGGTATATCTAGATTTTTCTAAAATCGGGCTGAAGCTATATTTTGAACTATCAGTCACACTGGGACTTGGACAAGGTACAGATTCCTACAGAAGGCCATAGTGAGGAATTTTGGATTCGTGTGGTGGGTCAAGTCAACTTATTTAGCTTCTGTTTTGTGAAGATTAAAATAAGATTTTTATTAGATTTTAATAAAAATTGACGAAACGTGTGGTTGAAAAGTTAAATTTTATAAAATGTGTGGTTAAAATTAGTTGTTAACTTTGACTTAAATTAAAATATGAGTTTTAATTTGAGCCGTGCTACGTGTACACGCCTGTGTATACGGGCTCACTCTCCCTCTCACAATAGGGGCAGATTATTTTATTTGGACGTGAGCCCCTCCCCTCACGTGAGGGGACCTCTGTACCAGTAGAATTTTTCCTTTTAATTTTAACAAAGAGGGCTTAATAACCAACTTGTTGACAAACCGGACTGGGCCATTGAAAGGGTTCGAGCCTGCGGCCCAACGCTAAACATAAGGTACAAACCTGAGAGCAAAATTCACTGCACGACGTACGAGTCCTCAAAGCGTCTATCTCTGCTCCATTATCTTCACCTTTACAAATTCAAAAAAGTATCAATAACAAACCTGAAAAAGAGTTAAAAAAAAATTGCAAGAACAAGATAGAGTAAATACCGCGCAAAAGGAAACTTTAACCGAAGCTCAGGTAATTGAGCTTTCAAAGAGCACTCCATGTGCTTGTGAAAATGTCTCATAGAATGTCTCATAGAGATATATTACGTTACATTGAGCTTATGTCTGAAAATTTCAGGTTCCCAGTTCTTGTTTTGCGTGCAGAGTGTTTGTTTTAGGGCTTACGAGAGGCAATAATAGTCGGAGCCCAAAAATGAGTTGGTCTTCCTGTGGTAGTGGTAGTATTTACAGCTTGAGCTCTAGTATTCTTGTGGCCAACGACCCATCATCCAAGCTTTCGAAGAGACGCTTCACACCCGGTATTTCTCAACCGGTAAGTATGGGTTTTAAATAGAGTGCAGTGGCAATCAGGTTGTGTTATTCTTTGGGTTATGGCCTAAGATTTTTCGGGTGAAAAATATTGGCTTTATACAAAACATTTCACATGAGATAGTTCTTTAATTGTTACATTTAATGCAGGGATGGAAGCAAAGAAGAGATTCTTCGCATAATAATGGTGGAGTGTCAAAAGTTTTTGGTTACTATGGCCTGAAAAGTCCGCCGTATAAACTTGTGAGTTTTGCATATTCTGAAATTGTTTATTTGAATGTGTATCCTGCAAGAACTGTGAATTTTGTTCAATTAATATATAAGGGAGTTAATAAGACTTTGTTTCCATCTTAAAAAGTCCACCTTAGGAGTAACCCAATAACTTATATGTTGGTCAGTATTTTTATCTTTATTTGACGTGGGATTCATTATCTCTTAACATGTCTTAACATGTCTGGTAATGGAGGCTCGTTTGACCAAATCAATCTTGAAATTTGAATCTTAGTAAGATAGAATTGCTCGATGGAACTGTTCGATGGAACTTAATAAACTCTAATACCATATTAAGATCTGGGGCTCCGTGTTAAAAGGTCAAACCTTGTCAGGAAGAATAGTGTAAATCCTTGTAAGTTGGTCTATGTTTTAATCTTCATTCGATTTGGAATTTATTAGCAAGAGTGTGTTAGTATCCTCAATGAATTTGAACATATTGTTAGATTTTCATCTTCATTCGATGTGGAATTTATTAGCAAGAGTGTGTTAGTATCCTCAACGAATTTGAACATATTGTTAGATTTTCATCTTTGGATAACTATAGTGGTCTATTACCTGTAAGCTTGAGTCCGAAATGACTGAATGTAATATGATTTTGTTGCTGCGTCTTCCAAATGTCAACTATATGATGCCTCCTTCATTGTTTTTCTTGTTATTGTTATTATTATTTTGTTGTTTCCTGTGATGACAATATTTTGAGGCAAAGTGCTCTTATTGAGGCAACTCTTTTTTTCTTAGAACTAACAGATGGTGTGGAAAACTTTACCTTTTCTTGTCAAACTCATATGATGCTTTTTATCATATCACTTTCTTTTGACTATTCTCTTGATAGCTGATTTATCCTTCTGCACTGTAGGATGCATTAGAACCATATATGAGTCAGAGGACACTTGAGGTGCACTGGGGTGTGCATCATCGTGGTTATGTGGAAGCTCTGAACAAACAGCTGGAGAAAGATGACACACTTTATGGATGTACAATGGATGAACTAATCAAAGTTTTATATAACAACGGCAACCCATTTCCTGAATTCAATGATGCTGCCCAGGTATGTCCCAGTAGATGGCTTGTATTCTCTGTAGTATATTCGAGCTTTTATCTGTCACTGACAGTACTAAATTGCACCAAAATTGCTAGTTTATTTAGCAAGTTTAAATGGTAAAATGCTTAATCAAATCTGCATATCAGTCATTATAGATAGGGCATATAGGTCAGAAATACTTTTTTGTTAATTGAGGCTCGTTATTGCGTGTGTCTTCTCCATTATTGTTTTTCTATCTCCTCCATCCTCCCATTTTTGGTACATTTCAGCTATGCTCAAATTGCCATACCACTCTTGATATCAATAAATATGTTTTCATTAGTCATGTTATTACGTTGATCTTTTAATTTGCTAGCATAAGCCCTTGTTTGCTGCCCATTTTATAGAGAGTGAAAATTAATTTTTTTATCGTTGCATCACCTAATTCAAATTTAATGTGAGATGGAAGTAACAATGTCAGGCTAGTGGGTCCCTTCAATTGTCACATTTTTGCTTAAAATGAAGAAAGAATTGGCAGCAAACATACCCTAAATATATTAAGGGCCCGTTTGGTAGAGATTAAAAACTAATTAAAATTGAAAATACAGCCGTTATTGAGGTCTAATGAAAGTCAACAATAAAGGCTATATTTTCAATTTTAATCGGTTTTTAATCTCTACCAAACGGGCTCTAATTATCTTATGGTATGTTCAGCGAATTCGATATAGTACTATCAAATTTTCTGCCATCTTATTGACATAGGATGCTATGGAACAGTTATAGGAGAAGGGACAAGGGAAGAGAAGAAGAGAGGGAGGAGGAGAGAAATTTGGGGGAGAATATCAATTTATTTCATTATTGAAGTTGCTTCAATTACATCTCATAAGTCCCTTTTATGTGGGGTTTAAACTAGTTCTAATTGAAGTAGGAAAATACTATAAAATCAATCCTTCATTATGTTTACTAAATTAAACATCAACATTGGAAACTAAATATAATAATATCTCTTCTAATATTCCATCACTTATTTTCCCACAGGTTTGGAACCATGATTTCTTTTGGGAATCCATGCAACCAGGAGGTGGCGACATGCCAACATTGGGCTTGCTTCAGCAGATCGAAAAGGATTTTGGTTCATTTACCAATTTCAAGGAGAAGTTTACAGAGGCAGCTCTCACATTGTTCGGTTCAGGCTGGGTTTGGTTGGTCTGTAAGTTCTTGTTCTTTCAAGGTTTACTTGCTAGTGTGTATTATCATGCAGCTAAATTGCGTTAGCTCCTATTTAGTGCAATTTATCATGCGATGTTAAGCCTATGTCAAATTCCTGCAAGACCGCCTCTGAAATTTACTAATTTGAATTTTTTGCAGTGAAGAGGGAGGCAAAATCTCTTGCAATTGTCAAAACATCAAATTCAATCAACCCTTTAGTGTGGAATGACTAGCAATCACTTCGATGACCTCTCTGGCAAACTGCTCCAATGTCCACTCCCACGCATGCTTCGATCAACCTAACCACTCCTCACTTCCAATTTTTTTTTTTAAGAATTTCAAGTCACAATCGATCATAAACTGTCACAATAAACACATATTTGGTCACAAATGGTCACCATGAACAATCTGCACACCACATCAAATTGGATAAAAAAACCACCAACAAATTCCAACAATTTAAAAATCAAATCTACTACGTAGATCGACGGAAAATAATTGATTTTTATTGTTCTGCATTAAATTTTTTTCTACTGTCATCAACCACCACTATCACCTTCAACTCAAATTCACGACAATGTTGACACTAATTGATTGTCATGCTACGTCGCCCCATTGCCACCAGCAGAACCACTACTGCCAACACCACCACTACCACCACCTAACCATAACCACCACCAACAACAACCAATAATCATCAACAAAAATCACAAAATACAGACAAAACAGGAAGAGTAAAGAAAATGGAACTAGATCTTGTACATAAACTAAACTATATTGTGCGATTCATCCGATATTTGACATCATCCATTACACCGACCATGTACTATTTTCAAAAGGCTCCACATCCATTACTAAACAGCACTATTGTGAGTAGCGCTCGTTATTGCTTGCAGCAGCAGCGACGTCGTCGTCGACACGACGAGAAGCTTCGTTACGATTGGTGATGGTGGAGATGGTAGGTGGTTGGGTGTGTAAAGAAATAGAAGATGGAGAGAACGAGGGTGAGAATTTTAGGGTTTGAAAGATCTACTTGAAGCTATTTTTTTCGGCAATTATGCTCCGTCGGATAGATGGTACAGAGAGTGTGAGGGGTGGGTTGGTAAAGTGGGTGATAGAGAAAGATATAGAGAAGGACGAGAGATCTTGGTTTGGGATTGTCACGGCGCTGCTTCTTTAGAGTAACGCAGCTCGGTGGTGGTGTCTTGAGCACAACAATGGTGGTGGCGTTTTGTTCGGCGGTGGTGGCAGTGACATAGATGGGATTGGGGATAGAGAGATGAGTGAGGGATAGAGAGAGAAAATAATATAATTAATAATCTTATTTATCACACGAATTTTGAAAAGTAAACTTTATCATCTTATTTTTGAATTCTAAACTTGAAAAGAAGTGTTTTAGGTAATTTTCTCTTTTTTGAACTATCAGTCGCATTGGGACTTTGACAAGGTACATATTCCTACAGAAGGCAATAGTGAGGAATTTTGGATTCGTGTGGTGGGTTGAGTCAACTCATTTAGCCCATGTTTGGTGGTGATTAAAATAAAAATTTTATTAGATTTTAATAAAAATTGATGAAACGTGTGATTGAAAATTTGTGAATTTTATAAAATTTATGATTAAAATTAGTTATTGACTTTGACTTTAGCTAAAATGCAGATTTTAATTTTAACAAACAGGGCTTAATAACCAACTCGTTGACAAACCAGACTGGGCCATTGAAAGGGTCCGAGCCTGCGGCCCAACACTAAACATAAGGTACAAACCTGAAAAAGCAAAATTCACTGCAACAACGTACGAGTCCTCAAAGCGTCTATCTCTGCTCCATTATCTTCACCTTTACAAATTCAAAAAAGTATCAATAACAAACCTGAAAAAGAGTTAAAAAAATTGCAAGAACAAGATAGAGAATACCGCGCAAAAGGAAACTTTAACCGTGTGTTAAGCTCAGGTAAGTGAGCTTTCAAAGAGCACTCCATGTGCCTGTGAAAATGTCTCAAGAGAGATATATTACGTTACATTGATGTTTATGTCTGAAAATTTCAGGTTTCCAGTTCTTGTTTTTAGGGCTTACGAGAGGTAATAATAGTCGTAGCCCAAAAATGAGTTGGTCTTCCTGTGGTAGTAGTAGTATTTACAGCTTGAGCTCTAGTATTCTTGTGGCCAACGACCCATCATCCAAGCTTTCAAAGAGACGCTTCACACCCAGTATTTCTCAACCGGTAAGTATGGGTTTTAAATAGAGTGCAGTGGTAATCAGGTCGTGTTATTCTTTGGGTTATGGCCTAAGATTTTTCGGGTGAAAAACATTGGCTTTATACAAAACATTTCACATGAGATAGTTCTTTAATTGTTAGCAATTGATGCAGGGATGGAAGCAAAGAAGAGATTCTTCGCATAATAATGGTGGAGTGTCAAAAGTTTTTGGTTACTATGGCCTGAAAAGTCCGCCGTATAAACTTGTGAGTTTTGCATATTCTCAAATTGTTTATTTGAATGTGTATCCCGCAAGAACTGTGAATTTTGTTGAAGTAATATATAAGGGAGTTATTAAGACTTTGTTTCATACCTTATATGTTGGTCAGTATTTTTGTCTTTATTCGACTAGGGATCTATTATCTCTTAACATGTCTGGTAATGGAGGCTGGTTTGAACAAATCAATTTTGAAATTTGAATCTTAGTCAAATGGAATTTCTAGTTGGAATTTAATAAACTCTAATACCATATTAAGACTTGGGCCTCCGTGTTAAAAGGTCAAACCTGAAGAATAGTATAAACCCTGTAAGTTGGTTTATGTTTTCATTTTCATTTGATGTGGAATTTATTAGCAAGTGTGTGTTAGTATCCTCAATGAATTTGAACATATTGTTAGATTTTCATCTTAGGATAACTATGGTGGTCTATTACCTGTAAGCTTGAGTCCGAAATGACTGAATTTAATATGATTTTGTTGCTGCGTCTTCCAAATGTCAACTATATGATGCTTCCTTCATTGTTTTTCTTGTTATTGCTATTATTATTTTGTTGTTTCCTTTGATGACAATATTTTTCACTATCTGCATAATCTGTTTTGCCATCTGTATGTATTTTGGTTAACACCAAGTATCATATTTTACATTTGGAATGGGTCTTAATATATGTTATGCAGAGGAAAATAAAATTAACGAAGGTTTTTCATTGCCAAATGTATCGAGTTGTACACTGATATTCTTTCCTGCCTAAAGAATCTTTCCTGCCAGTTAAGTTCCTGATTTCTTGACTTACATTGCTTAAAAAAGAAGAAGAAAAGAGGTTAAAGTCTTAAAGCTGCCCCTCATTCTACAATGTGCTGCGCTGGCATTATTCTTGAAATGTAAAAGTGCTTATGGATCATAAGTTGGAGAAAAGAACACAGAAAGTGACTATTTCATACTTCTTGAATTGCTCTGCACTATTTTTTACTATGTTCAGCTTCCTAGAAAGCGACTAGAATTTGATAAATTTTTACTCATTGTGAACGAAATAAGCAAAGTGCTCTTCTTGAGGCAACTCTTTTTTCTTAGAACTAACAGATGGTGTGGAAAACGTTACCTTTTCTTGTCAAAGTCATATGATTCTTTTTATCATATCTCTTTCTTTTGACTATCCTCTTGATAGCTGATTTATCCTTCTGCATTGTAGGATGCATTAGAACCATATATGAGTCAGAGGACACTTGAGTTGCACTGGGGTGTGCATCATCGTGGTTATGTGGAAGCTCTGAACAAACAGCTGGAGAAAAATGACACACTTTATGGATGTACCATGGATGAACTAATCAAAGTTTTATATAACAACGGCAACCCATTTCCTGAATTCAATGATGCTGCCCAGGTTTGTCCCAGTAGATGGCTTGTATTCTCTGTAGCATATTCGAGCTTTTATCTGTCACTGACAGTACTAAATTGCACCACAATTGCTAGTTTATTTAGCAAGTTTAAATGGTAAAATGCTTAATCAAATCTGCATATCAGTCATTATAGATAGGGCATATAGGTCAGATATACTTTTTGTTAATTGAGGCTCGTTATTACATGTGCCTTCTCCATTATTGTTTTTCTGTCTCCTCCATCCTCCCATTTTTGATACATTTCATGCTATGCTCAAATTGCCATACCATTCTTGATATCAATAAATATATTTTCATTAGTCATGTTATTACGTTGATCTTTTAATTTGCTAGCGTAAGCCCCTTTTTGCTGCCCATTTTATAGAGAATGAAAATTAATTTTTTTACCGTTGCATCACCGAATTCAAATTTAATGTGAGATGGAAGTCAACAATGTCAGACTAGTGGGCCCCTTCAACTGTCACATTTCTGCTTAAAATGAAGAAAGAATGGGCAGCAATCATACCCTAAATTTATTAATTATCTTATAATATGTTCAGCAAATTCGATATAGTACTATCAAATTTACTGCCATCTTATTGACATAGGATGCTATGGAACAGTTATTGGAGAAGGGGAAAGGGAAGAGAAGAGAAGAAGAGTAAGGAGGGCAAATAGAGAAGAAGAGAGGGAGGAGGAGAGAAATTGGGGGAGAATATCAATTTATTTCATTATTGAAGTTGCTTCAATTACATCGCATAAGTCCCTTTTATGTGGGGTTTAAACTTGTCCTAATTGAAGTAGGAAAATACTATAAAATCAATCCTTCATTGTGTTTACTAAATTAAACATCAAAATTGGAAACTAAATATAATAATATCTCTTCTAATATTCCATCACTTATATTCCCACAGGTTTGGAACCATGATTTCTTTTGGGAATCCATGCAACCAGGAGGTGGCGACATGCCAACAATGGGCTTACTTCAGCAGATCGAAAAGGATTTTGGTTCATTTACCAATTTCAAGGAGAAGTTTACAGAGGCAGCTCTCACATTGTTCGGTTCGGGCTGGGTTTGGTTGGTCTGTAAGTTCTCGTTTTTACAAGGTTTACTTGCTAGTGTGTATTATCATGCACAGCTAAATTGCGTTAGCTCGTATTTAGTGCAATTTATCATGCGATGTTAAGCCAACGTCAAATTTCTTCTAGACCACCTCTGAAATTTACTAATTTGAATTTTTTGCAGTGAAGAGGGAGGCAAAATCTCTTGCAATTGTCAAAACATCAAATTCCATCAACCCTTTAGTGTGGAATGACNTCTCCATTATTGTTTTTCTGTCTCCTCCATCCTCCCATTTTTGATACATTTCATGCTATGCTCAAATTGCCATACCATTCTTGATATCAATAAATATATTTTCATTAGTCATGTTATTACGTTGATCTTTTAATTTGCTAGCGTAAGCCCCTTTTTGCTGCCCATTTTATAGAGAATGAAAATTAATTTTTTTACCGTTGCATCACCGAATTCAAATTTAATGTGAGATGGAAGTCAACAATGTCAGACTAGTGGGCCCCTTCAACTGTCACATTTCTGCTTAAAATGAAGAAAGAATGGGCAGCAATCATACCCTAAATTTATTAATTATCTTATAATATGTTCAGCAAATTCGATATAGTACTATCAAATTTACTGCCATCTTATTGACATAGGATGCTATGGAACAGTTATTGGAGAAGGGGAAAGGGAAGAGAAGAGAAGAAGAGTAAGGAGGGCAAATAGAGAAGAAGAGAGGGAGGAGGAGAGAAATTGGGGGAGAATATCAATTTATTTCATTATTGAAGTTGCTTCAATTACATCGCATAAGTCCCTTTTATGTGGGGTTTAAACTTGTCCTAATTGAAGTAGGAAAATACTATAAAATCAATCCTTCATTGTGTTTACTAAATTAAACATCAAAATTGGAAACTAAATATAATAATATCTCTTCTAATATTCCATCACTTATATTCCCACAGGTTTGGAACCATGATTTCTTTTGGGAATCCATGCAACCAGGAGGTGGCGACATGCCAACAATGGGCTTACTTCAGCAGATCGAAAAGGATTTTGGTTCATTTACCAATTTCAAGGAGAAGTTTACAGAGGCAGCTCTCACATTGTTCGGTTCGGGCTGGGTTTGGTTGGTCTGTAAGTTCTCGTTTTTACAAGGTTTACTTGCTAGTGTGTATTATCATGCACAGCTAAATTGCGTTAGCTCGTATTTAGTGCAATTTATCATGCGATGTTAAGCCTATGTCAAATTCCTGCAAGACCACCTCTGAAATTTACTAATTTGAATTTTTTGCAGTGAAGAGGGAGGCAAAATCTCTTGCAATTGTCAAAACATCAAATTCCATCAACCCTTTAGTGTGGAATGACATTGTAAGAATCTTTTTCTATTTGTGTTTCTCTATCCTTTATAAGCAATTGTATCAATGATCTTGTGGCTTTGACATTGCTTTTATATCTCTTAATAATGCAGCCAATTACGAGTTTGGATATGTGGGAGGTAAGTGTTAAAAAACCCCAGCTCGCTCCCCAAGCATGTTCAGCTAAGCTTAATAAGCCTACTTATATGTGAAATATGTTTTAAAATAGATAACATTTTTACTCATCAAAGTTACATTTCATAGTAAGGTCTTACTTTACTTAAAAGTAGTAAAAAAAGTAACTTCTACTTTTCTAGGCTTAACCAAATACATTGGATATTGATCTAGCCTTTTCATCTCTTCATTGCGCTTTTTGATTTTTTTACCTTCTCTGGTTTTGCAGCACGCTTATTATTTGGACTACAGGGTATGCGTCCATTTTTAACGCGTTTTTTCTTTCCCTGATTTTTCTCTGGTCGCCTGTTCTAATTGACTGTTTCTTTGGATGCTAACCTATGAACAGAATGACAAGGCCAAGTATGTTAACACGTTTATGAATCACCTGGTATCTTGGAATGCAGCTGCTGTTCGTATCGTTCGTGCACAAGCCTTCGTGAATTTAGGCGAACCTAAGATCCCGGTTGCTTGAATTTTTTTTATCTCCTTCTACTGTCCCAGATACCAGACCCCAGTTTGTATAATTTGGATAACAAGAAACTGTTATCTTCCTCGCCTGCTATTGAGCTAGAAAGAGCAGATTTTTGTAATTTTTTGGTTTTTTTTTTTTGAGAAAAGGAAAATTAGAGGGAACAACTCACTAATGCCCTTAAAAAGTTTGTTAATCATATTTATTTCTGAACCTTTTTTATCCTTAAAATACCTTTTTTTTTTAAAAAAAAAAAACTGTGAATTTAGTACACATTTGTCTCTCTTTAGAACATTAGTCTTTAATTCTTATATTCATTTTCAATTACACGTTCATACAACAAAATATTTTGCACGTAAATTCATTTTTTTTTTACTTTTTAATCACATTAAAAAAATAATAATAAAAATTAGTCTATAGGTATAAGAAATGTTCACGGAACTGTTACAGGTATTTAAATATGGTGACGTGGCAGAGGAACGGGATCCATGCTTTAAAATTTACAAAAAAAAAAAATTGAACCAAAACCGGGCTCTGAGCAAAATTGGTTTGACCTAAACAAATTTGTCTTCAAAATGAAATGAAATGGTCCAATTTCCCAAATCAGAGTCTCGGTCCTCGGCCACTTTCTTCATCTTCGGCCAAAGTCGCTTTTCCATCTTTGGCCAACATCCGTCAAACCAATTGGCGCACACCATCGGCCACAGTGTGTAGACGAAAGCCCACTGTAACTCGGCATCAAAATTCTTACGAAATAAAACTAAGAAATTGCTGAAATTTAAAAAAAAATTGTCTTGTTATACTGGATTATTTTTATTGAATTCCATAAATCTTGGCATCACTACTTGACTTCATCGCTTGCCAATCAACAACTCGTTCTAACTTGTGAGATAGGGAAAAAATGAGTGAGTATACGAGAATACTCAATAGGATACAAATTAATGGTACAATCCCAAATAAAAATATTAAATCATGTGTCATAAATATTATACCGTCATATCATATCTTTAGAAATCGGTAAGAACTCAAATATATCATATCTTTGGTACCGAATAACCATTACATATAATAACATAACATGTCATATCTTAGCTTTCATTAGAATAATATTTATCAATATAAAAAATAAACTAAACGGGATAAACCACTTACACCTCGTAATTCTATCTTATTAGATAAAACAATTTTTTGAAAAGCAGAATCCAAATTCATGTTCCGAACTTTATTTTCCTCATGTGTTGCTGCTACCACCGGATATGTGTATCTATATTTTATTTTATTTTTAGGATAAATAGTAAGAACTTTTGTATGATATTTTGAGTTGAAAGGGAAAAATGAATTCTTGTAGACATTAAAATTGTCAATTACCGCATTTTGCCTAAATAAAAATATTATTTACAATCAACAATTAATTTTTCCCTATCTAATCAACAAGTCATTTCTATCACATCCCAAAATGAAAGCAAATAAATCATTTTAAAATAAAATCATCTTATCCAATACATGTGTCAACTAACCTATACAATTCAAAATAAAACACTCCATACACATTTCACGTGGCAAAGCACATTTTCATTCAAGGTTTCAATTAGATTGCAAAATAAGTTTTTCATCAATTTCTTCAAATTGAAATATCTTGGAGTTGACTTATCCAAACTGACTTTTTCTCGAACCAATTATACATAATTAATTACGAGCTATCCAACGAGCCCAATATTGATACATATATCATTACTCTACCAATAATTAAATATTTAACCCAATTAAAATATAATTTACTAAATGTATCATCATAGTCCATAACTTTCAAAACGATAATATTTATCATTACTCTATCAATATTAAATATTTGACCCGTATAAAAAAATAAATTTAATATATATACACTTTAGTTCCCGACTTCAAAACATTAAAAAAAAAAGTATATAGAATAATATTTACCTATGAAAATTTCGGGACTTACAATACTGCAACGTTTTTTGTCTATTGCAAAAAAAAAACAGCTTTTCTTGTAGCGATTGATTTCTTTCATTTATAGAATTTCTAGTAACAAATATTTTCTTGTCGCAAAAAGTGAACTCTATCGCATCATGAACACTTAGTTGCAAGAAATAAAAGTTTGTCGCCATAAATTTTCTACTAAAAATATTTTCGCGTCTTGCTTCTCTAATGTTTTTTACGACAATCTTTATTATTTGCCGCGCCTTCTCATGTTTCACTACTTTTAATGTCGCCTTATATTTTTTTACTTATTTTTTTCGCATCAATCTTTGTGACAAACTTAAAAGATGTGTCCCGTTAAATCACTTATTGCGACAACTTTTTGTATATCGCAAACTATCTTATCTCAAAATCACATTTTTACCGTATAGTTCTAACTACCTCAAAACTTTTGTACGTATTTCAAACTCATCGCTACCATAAATATAAGAGGACGGGTGTTATTTCCATGTCTGCAAAGAAGCTACATAAAATATCTATTAGTTTACTACATAAAAAGCAAGTAACATGTTATTAGTGTTAGAATTTGGGTGTGATTCGAATTTTTTTGTTGAATTGTTTGAAGTATTGAATAATTCTAATTGAAGTGCACGTCAAGTAGAATTCAAGTTTAGAATGATATTTGAGTCATATATCAAGTTGAAGTTCAATTTTGAAAATTCATTGGGAGTTGGAAACTAGTATTGGATTTGAAGAAAAATTTGGGATGGAGAAAACAATTTGAGTAAAAAAAAAAATCGAGTAGATTGCCCGGTTCTACTTGAAGAAGTGTTTGGGATGGAGAAAACAATTTGGGAAAAAAATCGGGTACATTGTGGCACCGAGCATGAGAGCCGAGCCCAGTGGAGCCACCTGTTCTGTTCCGTTTTTCGCATTTTCTTCTCCTATTTTGTTTTGGACTCATTTTTTGGCATTCTACTTCATTAAAAACTCAACTAAGAGGATTTGGACATCCCCTACATGTTGTCTATAAATATTAGACTCTTCTATACAATTTTACATGTGTGAGAAAATAGATTATTAGAATTATATGATCCATTGTAATTTCCTCTCTTTTCCATTATTTTTGAGTCAATAAAATCTCTTAATTCTTCTACCATATTTCTCGTCTTTATTATTCTTTTATTTGATCTAATATTTCATTATTTGTCATCTAACTTCAATATCTCAATCTGGTGGTTTGTTTCACAACAAGTGGTATCAGAACTATTTTGATATCTTGTTTGTTTTACAACAAGTGCTATCAGAGACTATGTTCAGCACTTCCGCAAGAACGCAGATTTGACTTGTTCAAGATTTTTTGTTCGTAATGGCTTCCATGAAATATGACATTCCACTTTTGGATCGGAGCACTAGATTTCGCAGATTAAGATGCGTGCAGTACTCGCACAGCTGGATTCAGATGATGCGTTGCAGGGAATTGACAAGATGTCCGCAACTTTGACCGCGATGGAGAAATTACGGAAGGATAAGAATGCAGTTTCTCACATTCATCTTCATCTATCAAATATTATTTTTCAAGACGTTTTGAAGGAAAATTCAGCAGATGCTTTATGGTTGAAATTGAAGCAATTGTGCATGACTAAAAGTCAAACAAACAAGTTGAACCTCAAACAACGTTTATACTCTCATCAAATGGTAGAAGGAGGATAATTGGAAGATCACATGGCTGTATTTAATGAGATCATCGCTGATTTGAAAACTTTGGAAATAGTGTATGATGAAGAAGATTTAGCCTTGATCCTATTATGTTCGTTGCCCATTTCAATTTCTTCATTTAAAGACACGATCTTGTATTGTTGTGATACTCTCGCCATAGAGGAGGTGTATGATACTTTGTATTAAAAAAGAAGATGAAACATTTAGTTTCTGAGGCTAGAGATGGAGATGGCCTTATTGCTTATAGTTGTTTTGGAAGGGCAGATCAAAGTCGAAGTTTAGTAATCAAATTTGTAACTACTGCAAGAAAAATGAGCACATGAAGAAGGAATGCTACAAATTGCGAAATAAAGAAAGGTTGGCTGCAAGTCAATATGGGAAGCAACCAAATACTTCAGGCGAAGCAGACCCAGCGGAGAATATTGATGGAGATCTCTTAGCTATTTCTAACGTCGAGTCTAAACCAGAGGAGGATTTGATTCTTTATTCAGCGTGTGTGTTTCATATGTGCCATAATAATGACTTGTTTACTACATATGAAATTGTTTCCAAAGGTGTCGTGGTTATGAGAAACAACGCACCTTGTCGGGTTATTGGAATTGGAACTTTTGGATGGAACAATTAGAACACTGGCCGATTCGACATGTTCTGGATTTGAAGAAAAATCTCATCTCATTGTCTATCCTTGATTCAAAAGGTTATGAGTTTTTTTGGTGGAGGTGGAGTTTTAAAGGTTTGTAAGGGTGCCCAAGTTGTATTAGAGGGACAAAAAAAGTCTCAATTATACATCTTAGAGGGTTGTGTAGAATTTTGAAGAGTTAATCAATACATGTTCAGTACCTGGTGATTCAGTTTGGTACAATACCTTTAGAAGCTCGTAAATGGTCGGATTTGAAGAATACTACTCAGTTGAGTTCACGAGATATGGATAATGCCGCTTTGCCACCATCACCTCGGTACCATTGTATTCAATTATTAGGGACGAAGCCAGTGGAAAAAGGTATGTGAATATTGATTTTGTTGAGCATGTTTCAGTGTAGTGGAAGGTGTACAATCTAACAATGTATCTTCTTTAAAAGTATTTGGGTTTGATTATACTTTGGGGTGTGTTACAACATAATTTGGTGAATTTTAAAATCATTATGATTTTTTGAGAATTTGAGATAATTTTGCAGAGTAATGATTGGATTCATTGGAAGAAGTAGAGTATTTTGTATTTTGTTGGAGAAATTAATTTTTTGATTATTGTTGAAGAAGCATGTTCATTCCTGAAATTCTTGTCAATGTGAAAATTGTTAGAATTTGGGTGTGACTCGAATTCTTTTGTTGAATTGTTTGAAATATTAAAAGATTATAATTGAAGTGCACGTTAAGGAGAATTCAAGTTTGGAATGATATTGGAGTCTTATATCAAGTTGAAGTTCTACTTTGGAAACTCATTGAGAGTCGAAAACTGGTATTGGATTTGAAGAAGAGTTTGTCACGAAGAAAACAATTTGAAAAAAATAAAAATATAAATTGGGCATCCCTTACATGTTCCCTATAAATATTATGTACTTCTATACAATTTTACATTTGTGAGAAAATAAATTACTAAAATTATAGGATCCATTATAATTTTCTCTCTTCTTCATTATTTTTAGTCAATAAAATCTCTTAATTTTTCTACCATATTTCATGTCTTTATTATTCTTTTATTTGATCTAATACTTCATTATTTGTCATGTAACTTCAATATCTCAATCTGATGATTTTTTTTTACAACAAGTGGTATCAAAACTATTCGGTATCTTATTTGTTTTATAACAATTAGCCTAAAATGTTCTCATGCATGCATTCCAACCTTAGCCAAATGTGACATATAAACCACCTTCAAATAATGAGAAAATAAACTTCAAATCTCCTTTAAACATACTATATAATATATTTCCATTAAAAAAAAAGTAGCACAATTAAAGCCAAACTTTTTCCTCGAATTTTTCTTCTTCTTCTTCTTCTGTTTTTTTTTTCCCCCAAACATGTTACATATTTGTATTACTGATTTTTATAGTAATGAAAGTTTAATTATTTTCAAAAGAACTTTTAGTAACAAATTTATTTCTAACTTCTACTATACAAAAATATATATACACAATTTATTTATTTCTTTATATATAAACCTTTTAAAGTTATTTAAAACCATAAGACAAAGAAAGTGGAATCTTTTCATATTTGTAGGGACAAAAAAATAAAAATAAAAATGAAGGTGGATGAATAATTTAGGAGTGCGCTAAATAAAGCAATTAACTTCTGTCCATATATGTTTTGTTTGATCTCAAATTTAGGAGTGGCAAATTGACCCACTAGCCGAATAAAGTTTTGTTTGATCTCAAAATTTGTCAACAATTTGAAGGGCCCATAGGCAAGTGTGCACCTCAATCCAATCATTGTGCATATATTTGGGTGACCCCATTGTTTAGAGTAGTTTAAAAGGAAAGGAAAGTCCTTCCACTTCTATTTACTATAATCCTTGTTTGATGAAAATTAAAATTAAAATTTTTATTTGAGCCAAATTCAACAAGTATTTTTGATTACATATTTCATTGAATCCATAATTTTTTCAATCACACATTTTATCAATTTTTATCAAAATTTACTAAAGATCTATGGTTAACCTTAGGCAACAAGTCACCTCAAGAAGATTAGTTGATCAAATGATCAAACCTACATTGAAACATAAACAAAGAGCAAAACTTGGTCAAAATATTATTTATCAACACACAATGTAAGATTCGTAATTTATTATTCATTATTCACTTATTATTAATACATTTCATAAGATTTTAAATCATTATTTAACAAGCACGTAAAAATCCACAATTTATTATTCATTTATTATCCA
>CAIGRB010141194.1:0-16845 GCA_903798255.1 Fraxinus quadrangulata | reverse complement strand
AATCTTCAAAGTATCTTCTTGTGGTCCGAATCAACCATTGAATTTACAATTTGGTCCTCAAACTTTGGATTCTGCCTTTTTTCACCAATTTTCGCTTATTTCTTTCAATTTCATGTTCAACCATTGAGTTTTACCTATATAACATAAAATACAACAATTTAGGATATATTTTATCAAAAGAACTACCAAATATCGAATATTTTAGGCCCCTAATAAGTGTATAAAATACACTTATCACTTCACATCATCCAATTTAATGTGTGTTGAGAGCACGCATCACCACAAATAACTCACCTCCTAGCGAGTACTCTACTCTTATCACAATTTTTGGTGTAATTTTACTAGCAACTTCTTCTTTTCCGTTTGATGGTTCGGTCTTACAACTCAAAATAGCCTCATCACCTATATTATTATCCCACTTCGATTTCCAAGAAGAGTTAGAATTCGAAGAACCCGATGAATATCTAGTCGTCCCCTTCCTCTTTAATTGCATTTCCACCTTCATAGTTATATGTAACATATCTTCCAACTCCATATAACGTTGTAACTATACCACATTAGCTATCTCCTTATTCAAACCATTCAAAAATTGGGCCATTGTGACCTTCCCATCATCCTCAACATTTACTTTAATCATAGCAATCTTCATCTCCTTGTGATAATCCTCCATACTCGTAGAACTTTGGTAGAGACTTTGCAATTTTTGATGAAGCTCCTTATAATAATGATTAGGCACGAATCTCTTCTGCATGATAGTTGATTACGCCTAAAGAATAACGCGATAATTGTAGCACAACTTCGGGATGTCGATTTCACAGAGAGATAATAGAAATACCTAAAGGATCGAAAAGTGAATCTTCTTTTAAAATCTCAAAATTTATTTGTTCGAATGAGATTAAGATCAAGTTTGAAATATTGAAAGAAAGTATTTGTTGGAATGAAGTTAAAATCAAGTTTTAGAAAGCTAAGCTTTGGAATTCCCTCAGTTGGATTGGATCATTCAACATCAATGATTCATTTTTTATAACGCAACTAGAGATGTTCAACCTAGTTTCTCTAACTGAAAAATATGTCATTTAAACCCATTTATTCAATTGTAATTCTAATGGTTAATCCTCCTGCTATATCATGCACACTTTTGTTTATTAAAATCAAATTAAAAAACAACCATATACTCAAGCATAAAGCAGTAATGAATCATACCAATAAACACAAATAAATGAGATTAAAGTCTAAACAAAGACTTCAATAATTCGATAGAAAAAAGCGTGACTGATTCTATGAAAAATTTAATAAAAGTTAAGTGAATCGCAAAACAACTTTATGAAAAGGAAGTCTTAACCATTGAATTGTTTAAAACATGAAATCACCGAATCCAATTGAGTTCCTTACTAACTTCACCAAGGTTTTCAGCTCTCCATGGAATTGTTAATCATCTCTTTTTTTTTTTTTTTTTTTTTGCGCCTTGATTTCTCCTCCAAACTCTTTTTTTTAAAGTTGTCCCACATTCTGGACGGCTCTAGGGTTTAAATATGCATCCAAGATGTTGTTTCCTTAAGTGTTTCAATTATACAAGGAAACCAGAAAATCGCGTCAAGAAAATCAAACATGCGGTCGCATAGAAGACTTGAATGGGCACTAGATTTCTCTGAAGGAACTTATGTGACCGCATGGGAATAATGCTATGCGGCCGCATAGCTTAGGCAATTTCTGAATTCTTACATTTTGGTCCTCTAAACTCCATTTTGCATTCCTTGACCTCTTTTCTCACTTCTTCTTCGACTAACTCTTCATTCCTTAGCTCAATTTGACATCGACGTCTTCACATCTTCAATTTCTCTTCCAGGTCATCTTTCAATTATTTGAATCTTAGTTCCTGAACTTTACTTTTCCTTCATTTTGGTCTTTTTTTCACTTGTTTCTCCTTATTTTCGCTACGTTTATCACATTGTCCTGCAAAAGGTAAACTATATAGAATTAAGTTATATTCCAACATATTAATAAACAATTGTCTATGTTTGATAGTAAAATAAGTGTATAAAAACACACTTATCAAACACCCACAATCTTGAACTATTGTTTGTCCTCAAATAAAACTGTAACTTAATTCTATATAAAACATGGTTTAACAACCTGTCGTGTCTTAGGATTGGAATTTAGTAATCAAACAAATGAACAATTTCAACAGTGCAAAAATTAAATCAATCTCCACCTATTACATGCATAACCCGATGTGTGTGTGTGTGTATGAAAACTCATGTCAACATATTAAGATCACGATTGGCTCAACACCCGACCTATAATGGTCATATATTTCCTTACTTCGCTCGAGAGATACACCCCCAAACTTATTCTTTTCACTTAATTTTCCCAAGATGCATTATAAATTGAACTTATTCAATTCTATTATTTACTATCTCTTAACTTGGATAGGTCTCACTATTACAAGTTCACAATTCAACAAGTTGACATTCTCCTATATTTTTTATTGCTTAAACCTTTAAGACTAAATTAAGTTACTTGCATTTTATCAAAGGTATAGTTCTATCAGCCGAATGTCGAGGGCTTAATCAATGTAATTGTGTATTTTTTTTCATTATTCATGTTTTCTCTATATATATTTTTTCTCTTTTTTTTTGTCCAAACATCTTCTCATTTTCTTTTTATATAGCCCATGTAACGAGGTTTAAACAGATGACTCACATGTCAGATAACCATAGGGCACCAAGTTTTAAACCACCCTTACATGCTTTATCACCCGAGTTATACAAGCTCGAAGAGATGCTTTTATTCACTCAAAAATTAGTGCAATGCTCCTTTTTTTTTTAAACATTCAGTTTCTAAAACTAACCTCTGACTTGAAATTTTCACATCGTCTTCGTCTCATTGATTTTAGACAATGCACACAAGATAATTTTCATGTATGAAATCCGTACTCATCTTAATGTTCCAATGCAACAGCTCAATTATCTCCAAACTATGCTATAGTTGGATTATGGATTAATACTATAGAAAATTACTTGGGTTTACTTATTATGTTCAACTATTCTCTACATAATGAACTGAATCACTAGCTCAATAAGTCAAACATGAGTATCGTGTATAAAGAATGTCAGGTTTCACATAAACAAGTTTTGACTAATCTAATACTGTACTATTTTCATTATTTACTGTTCATACCTATTCCAATATACAACATAATAATCAGCATAGTTTTCAAACACACGCAAGCACATAGAGCTATAACTATAATCTAATGCTTGAAGATAAACACTGAAAAATATATTTTTTTTAGAAAAATTCCATGTTGACTATGCAATTCACAACAAACTCAGCAATGCACTCTCTTCCCAACTAGATTGGACATTGTCTTCAATGTCTAAACATGCCTACTAAAGGAAAGGGTATCACCTGAATACTGAAATAAATCAACATACAGTCGAAACGATGGTTAACCTGAAAAGTGCTCAATTGAAAAAAAATAAAGCAAGAAACGAAAAGAAACCTAAAAACAAAACTAATATATAGAAAAGTAAAGTGAAGAACATACATGAGTAATGTTAAGGATGGTATACAGGGTCTGCAAGATGAACTTCTTCCACTACAGGCACCTGTTGTCCATAAACTATCTAGAGACTCTACCCATTCACTTTAAACACTATACCATAGTTAGGATCCTCAATTTCAATTGTCCCATTTTCAAAAAACTTGTTTCACCACGAAAGTGTCAATCCACATAGATCGAAGTTTTCTAGGGTGCTTATGAAATCTAGAATCATGCAAGTATACTTTCTGATTTGGTACAAATATTCTCCTAAGAATATTTTTATCATGAAATGCTTTCGTTTTTGACTTGTAGATTTTAGAATTCTCACATGCATCATTTTGTAACTCTTCCAACTTAGTTAGCTGAAACTTCTTAAGCTTTACCCCCTCTTCGAGGTCAAAGTTAAAGTGTTTGATAGCCCAATAGGCATGGTGCTCAAGCTCTATAGGTAAATGGCAGAGCTTTCCAAAAATAAGTCTATAAGGTGACATGCCTAAGGAGGTCTTAAGGACCAATCTTTACAATTGGGGTTCACCGTTTTCTCCAAAATTTGTTTGATTTCCCTATTAGCCAATTCTACTGTCCACTAGTTTGGGGATGATAAGCAGTAGAAATTTTATGGACAACCCCATACTTTTTCATTAGTGCTTCAAATGAACAGTTGCAAAAGTGTGTGTCTCTGTCACCAATAATAATTCGGTGTACCAAAGATAGATAAGACATTTTCTTTAAGAAATTTAACAAAATCTTTATTATCATTGGCCTTACAAGTTGTTGCCTCTACCCATTTAGATACATAATCTACATCTACAATGATGTACAAGCAACCAAAAGAAGGTCGAAAGGGTCCCATAAAGTCAATTTCCCAACAAGTCAAATATTTCTATAACTAAAATGGGATTCAAGAGCATCATGTTACGATGAGACAAAGCACTAAACTTTTGGCACCTCTCACAAGATTTACAATAGACATTAGTAGCTTTTAACAAATTGGGTTGATAAAAACCACATTACAAAATTTTTGCAGTGGTCTTTTTCATGGAAAAATGGCCTCCACATGCTTGGGCATGACAAAAATTGAATACGCTGGGTATCTCCCCATCAGGGACACAACTTTTCAAAATCTGATCAGGACATTGTTTAAATAGACATAGGTCATCCCAATAAAATTTACATACCTCAACTATGAACTTTCTCTTATCTTATGCACTCCACTTTACTGAAATTTGACATGCAGCCAGTAACTTACAGTATGAGTAAACTATGGTAGAGAGGAGACAAAAAATAAATGCTCATCTCGAAAGTCATCTCTAATTGGTAATAGATTCGCATTGTCCTCAAAAGAGCCTTGACAAATGGTCGGCTACCACACTCTCCACTCATTTTTTTTTATCTTTAATGGTGATGTCAAATTGCTGCAAAAGTAGAATCCACCGTATTAAATGTGCCTTAGTATCCTTCTTTGCAAGAAGGTACTTAAGGGCTGTATGATATGTGAAAATTGTAATGGGAGAGTCAATCAATTAAGAGCGAAACTTATCAAGAGCAAAAACTACGACATGTAACTCTTTTTAAGTAGTGAAATAATTCATTTGAGAACTGTTGAGAGTTCTACTAGCGTAGTAGATTACAAAAGTCTTATCTTCTCTTTGTTGCCCAAGGACAGCACCTACTGCATAATCACTTACATCACACATAATCTCAAATGGCGATGTCCAATCAGGTGGCTGCAGTATGGGCATTGAAATTAGCTTGTCAATCAGCATTTCAAATACTTCTTGGCAATCTGGGTCCATTTAAAAGTGGCATCTTTGACTAAGAGGATACATAATGGTCTAGATATGGATGGAAAATTATGTAAAAACCTTTTATAAAAACCCGCATAGCCAAGAAATGATCTAATATCTTTTGTTGTCTTAGGTGTAGGCAATTTAGAGATTAATTCAATCTTGAATTTATCAACCTCTATCCCTTTAGACGAAATTACATATCTTAAGACAATGTCTGAAGGTACCAAAAAATGGCACTTCTCCCAATTCAAAACTAACCCCTTTTCCCCACAATGGGTTAAAACTCTCTTCAAATTCAACAAGCATGCATCAAAAGAGGATTCAAAAACAGTGAGGTCATCCATTAAAACTTCCATGCAATTTTCTACTATGTCACTAAATATGCTCACATGCATCTTTGAAAAGTAGTAGGAGCATTACATAATCCAAATGGCATCCTTCTACGAAATGCATAGGTACCAAAATGACAAGTAAATGTGATATTTTCTTGGTTTTCTAAAACTATTTCAATTTGATAATAACCAGAATAGCCATCTAAGAAATAGTAAAAGTGATGGTCAGCCACACAGTCAAGAATTAGGTCTAAAAAGGGAAGAGGAAAATGGTCCTTGTGCGTGACAGTATTTAACTTCCTATGCACACATGCAATCCAATCACTGTCTTAGTGGGAACTAATTCACCTAATTCATTCTTTACCACTGTGACACCTGACATTTTAGGACCACTTGCGTTGAAGTAACCCATTTACTATCCGCAATTTGGTAAATGATACCCACATCTAACAGTTTTAACACCTCATTTTTCACAAATTCTTTCATTTTAGGGTTTAACCTACGCTGTAGGTCTCTTTTAAGACTTGTTCCCTCCTCTAGGTGAATCATATGTGAGCAAATTAAAGGATTAATACCCTTAATGTAAGCTATAGACCATCCTAATGTAGATTTACGCTCATTCAAAATATTTAAAAGTTGCTCACCTTGCAATGCATTTAATTCTGAAGATATAATTACAGAAAAAGTATCACCTGGTCCAAGAAACACATGTTTCAGTCCTGGGGACAGTAGTTTCAACTCCAGTTTGGGACTCTCAATGTTTGACGATTGCTGCCCTCCACTCCTTTTTGGTAATTTTTCAAATTTGGGCTACAATGGTGATCTTCCATAATTTCGAGATTCTGCAAAAACAGAACAAATGTTAGCATATTCCTCATGATCACAACTCACTGGATTTTTAGAATTTAAGAAAAAAGTGTTCAAAGGGTCAAAATCAACAGTTGCAGATGCTTCCTCCTGAGTGAGTGCATCAATTATGTATGTTTGATAGCATTCATCATCCTCCCTAGGCTGCTTAGTGATATGAAAATATTGATTTCTAAAGTCATGCTCCCAAAAGATAACTTCATTAATCATTCATGCAATTTATAAGAGTGTTAGCTGTGACAAAGAATGGTCTACCAAGAATGATAGGTATTTTAGAATCAACATTCACATCAACCTTCAAGTCTAGAACCAAAAAAATCAACAGGATAATAAAATTTGTCAATTTGTACCAAAACATCATCGACTACTCATCAAGGTCTTATGGTGGATCGATCAGCCAGTTGTAAAACTACAGATGTGTGTTTTATCTAATAACAAATAAATAGCATAAGACATGAGATTAACACTAGCTCCTAAATGAAGAAAGGCTTGTGCAAACTCACAACTCCAAATAATGCAAAAAATGGTAGGACAACTAGGGCTCTTATATTTTGGTGGGACCCTTTGCCGAATCACCACACTCACTTGCTCAGTCAAGAAAGCAATTTTCTTACCATGATACTTCATCTTCACAGTACACAAGTCTTTGATGACTTTAGCATAAGTAGGAACCTGGGCAATCACATGCAAAAGAGGTAGGTTAATTTTTACTTGCTTAAGGTATTCTAAGATCTCATTGTGTTGACTAGTAACTTTCGTGGTTGGCTTGAGAGCTTGAGGAAAGGACACTCTAGCTAGATTTTCCACTACCTCTTCACTAGGACTACTCTTTTCAGAATTACTAGAGTCTTTTTCATTTTTCCTAGACTCCCTAGACTTGGTGATTGGTTCTATAACCTTCCCACTTCGAGTAGTGATGGCATTCACTTCTTTAAGTTCATTTTCTTCTGAACCTGAGGTTTGAGCCATGTGTTGTCCTTTAGGATTTAGTTGAGCCTGAGCTGGAAACTTCCCACGTTCCACTATAGCTAAAGCATTAGTTAGCTTGGACATATGATTTTTATCTCTTTGTTTTCCTCAACCACTTAAGTGATCATAGTTTCAAACTTTTGATTGTTCTTACCTTGTGCCTCTATAAAAACATGTAAATTGTCTTAAAGAGTTCCTAGAAGATGTGTGCTAATATGAAGGTGTATTAAAAGCTTTAGATGGCTGAGCAGGTTGCTGGTTTTCAAATTTTCGACTGAAATTAGGGTGATTCTGCCACCCTTGATTGTAGGTGTCAGAAAAAAGAAGCGAGATTTTTATACATACCTAAAACATTGCAGTGTTTCTCATAAACCCTCATCATCTCAGCTAGAGTGGAACACTCTTGCGGTGGATGATCAATTCTACCACACACACTACAAGGTCCAGAGGATTCAACATGGGCAACATTATGTGTATGCTTTAAGTTCTTAGCACATAGGGTTTCAAGTTCTCTAGTAAGGGCCTCTACCTTAGCTTCAAGACTATCCTTCTCCCCGAGATGATAAATACATGTACTAGAAGAGTTTGCTATGAGTCATGACTTATTAGTACTATCAGAAGAGCTAGGTCCAGTACAAGTATGATCTTTTTCAGCAAGGTCATCTATGTACTCTATGGCCTCAAATGGGTCTTTTTGCAAGAACTCACAATTACACATCATCTCAACCAATTGAAGCTCCTTGGGTGTTTGTCCTTTATAAAAATAACTCACAATACGCCAACTCTCTTAACCATGGTGGAGATAAAGGGCTTGTAACTCTTT
The DNA here is from genome assembly GCA_903798255.1 of Fraxinus quadrangulata. Lineage (NCBI taxonomy): Eukaryota > Viridiplantae > Streptophyta > Magnoliopsida > Lamiales > Oleaceae > Fraxinus > Fraxinus quadrangulata. The sequence goes on along the minus strand of CAIGRB010141194.1, from coordinate 8,517 downwards.
GTATTTTCTCATGCTTGGTATAAGGTCTTGCTATCTTTTTTAGCAAATGAAGAAATTTGCTTCTTTAGGGCACTAGTCTTATGATGAGAGAAGTATTTGCTAAAAAAACCTTGAGTCATTTCACCCCATGTTCCAATCGAACGTGGTCTCAATGAATACAACCAGCTTTTTGCACTTTCTTTAAGTGAAAATGAAAAAAATTTAAGTTTGACTACATCCGTGGTACCATGTTGATTGTGGGAGGTTGCAACCACCTCTGCGTTCCTTACCTCATTGCGTTAAGAATTTCTCTAGATTGTTCCCCACGTAAATTAGCAAGCAATGTATCTCGCTTATCCAATTTGTCTCTCACATCCTCAAACAACTTTTCGAACTGCCATATCACCTCAGTTGACATGTTGATTTGATTATTTTTCCTTCTTGAAACTTTGGTTTATGAAATTTTTTTCGAATAATTAATCTAAATTCAAGCAAGTAAAGAATATATATAGATTAATTCAAATAATAAGCACAAGTATAATATTAGAATTAACTATGCAAGTTCGATAACTTAATTCAAGTATGGATATTACACAATATAAATAGTAATTTAAAGTAAAGTGCAATAATGTAAAAATAACAAACCGATTTAATGGGGTTCGATACACAAAGTGGTCTACGTCCCCGTTACCAAGCTCTCCGTCACGAGTAAGGCCAATTTTACTATAATGGTAACTTACAACAAGGAGTACCGATCATTTATAATGTTGAGCTTTCCGAAACCTCAACACGACCCACACTATTGAGTTTTAGAGGACCTCAATATGATCCACACGGTGACTTACAACAAAGCGCACCAATCCTTATACAATATTGATCTTTAAGGGACTTCAACACGACCCACAATTCAAATGAATTTTACAATTGAAATCTTCTCTTCTTAATGAATGATATATTCAAAGTTGAGAACAAGAAGAGAAGAGGCAAACACTTCAATAGATAGCAAATGATAAAGCACAAGTGTTGATGTTGTAAATTTTGATAAATGATAGATAATGAAATTTTTTGTATTGTTGTATCAAAGTTTTCAACCAATGATCTCTCTTAACAAATAAAACAAATTTAGTATAAAGAGAGATTTACACTTCAATATAAGTGTTGGTAAAGAAAACTTTTATCAAGAATTTGAAACTAGGTGAAATTGAGAAGTTTCTTTGCAAAATAGAATTCTTGATGAAATAGATAAAACTAGTTTGGATCAATCAAGAAATTCTTTGTAAATGTGATAGAATATAAATTCAAGTAAGTTCAAAGATTTTCAATAATTTGCTCTCTTAATTTTCTCTCCAAAGTTGTCCAAATTGAATGCAAAGAGAGTTGGTATTTATAGGAACAAAACAGGTGAGAAACGTCAAACTTTCTGTCCAACCGGAAGACCATCTAGACGTCCGGTTCAGAACCGAATGACCTTGTTCTTCATTTCAAGTCCAATTTATAATCTTGATTTTTCCAATGCTTGATTGATTTCAACGTTGAACTATCATCACTCAAAATCAATTGTTAGAAATAATATTGGCTTGCTTGTTATAATCAAAACATTAAGGTTATAATCAACCATATGTCAATACAAAGAACTAATTCAGTATCAATCAAAATTCAATTCTTGTAGAGTTTAAAACAAATATTTGAGTAAGAAAAATTGACTCGAGAAGTAGGATTTAACACTTTGAATGGAACAAGAGGGAAAAATTTAAGATGGTATTCCTTGAATTTGAATTGGATACTTTTGAATTTGAAATTTGTTTTACTTTAAAAAAATGAAATTGTATGCTGTTGGCAATTTTTTTCCGAATTTCGATTTTTTTGCTCGAAAATTCAACTAGATACCAGCAAAAGAAAGAAAAATTGATTTGGATACTAAATTAGCACACAAATTGTATGTTGTTGGCAATTTTTTTCCGAAATTTGATTTTTTTGCTTGAAAATTCAACTAGATACCAGGAAAAGAAACAAAAACTGATTTGGATGCTAGATTGGCACACAAATAAGTATTGAATTTTTTTTTCAGTATTTTATCGGATGGATACAAAAAATTGAAGAACATGAAGAATGAAAAACAAAGATTTAAACAAAAGAAATAAAAGATATAACCTTGATTTTTGGAGCCTTGCTTTGATACCAACTAGTATGAACCCATGTAGCAATTGAAATTAAAAAACCCACACAAGATTGATTCAATCCCAAGAAAGCCAAGAATCAATGTTTAAGCCTGATTCAAAAATATTGCACTAAAGAACCAGCACAATCGCCAACAATATGTTGACCCCATGATTATAAGACTCAAGAATTTCACTTGATTTTTTTGAACGCCACAAGAAATAATTTTAATAAGTTCAGAATTAATTGGATGAAGAATAAGAAGAAAGCAATAATGCTTTGCAATTAATCTCTCAATTTGTGTGTTTTTACAATGAAAATAATAGCCCTATTTATATGGAATCCTTAAAACCTTAGTAAAAATGGAATTAAACTCTAAAACTAACAAAATATATCACAAAATAGATTTTTAACTAAAATATAAGATTGCGTGAAATTTGAAAATTTGCTGCCGGAAATACACTATGAGGCCACATAGTGTAATTCTATGCGGTAAAGGGGCATGCGACCGCATGCCCTGAACAACTATGCAGTCGCATAGTTGTTCCTTCCAGCCTCTCCGTCCATCACTTGAATTAAGTTGCTCCAATTCGTTTCACCTCCCATGTCTAACATGAAACTTGTCCTTTTGGTTGCCATGAGCAATGTTTTGTCTATCGTAACTTGAGAAAGTAGTCACATTGCTTCTTTGATCCGCTTCGCTCGCGACCTAGTCATAGACTCTTCTTCAACGATCAATGGATCATTTCCTGGACTTGCCATCGTATCATGGATCACATCAAGTAGCTTTCCCATGACTAGCAACATCCAGAAGCATCTCAGTTGCTTTCTGCCATGAGGGTTCACGGGAACTGGAAAGGAAAAAATACAAATACGTGGGCATTAGAAGACAATAATATGCCAAATCAAGAAATTAAGAACATAAGCAGCAATATTTAATAAGGTGAATAGACTCATGTTCTCTTGATTCAATACAATAGGGCAGATAAATGAAAGTAAGAATCAACATAAATATCAATGTAATGGATAGATCATAAGAAAACAAGACAAATGAGGCTTGCCAATACATTATGATTTATGAAGCAACAAACCCCTAACATACTTGTCAACCAACAAGAACTCCCATCTTTTTCTTACATAAAACATCTTAACATTCGAAAATGAGCTCAAAGCAATAGGATGTCCCAATTATTTGAAGAGTATTAGTCATATTCTACCTCTCACAAATATCACTAAGATACATAGATTTTGCAATCAATATCTCTAAGCTATATGCTTTGTTATTCCTTCTTCTTCCTTAACCAGTATCCCAAGCGTGTGCTTACTGGATTGCATCACCAGTTTATATTTACAACACCTCTAGACATCGCAGGACCCTACTAAAGATAAACTAGGGGCAAGTACATAGTACATATGAAATACCCAGATCGTGGATTAATATAACAAGCAATAAACAACATGTTCTCCACAAAACAACCAATTTGAAGCTACCATCACAGACCTTAACATAAGCCTTGCGCTAGAAAAATCACCTTGGAAAGAAAATGTTGAAGTGAGATGCTCTACTTTTCGTCCTCTTCTAATTGGAAGAGGCATTTTTTTGTACAGCATAAACCCGATAAGTAGCCAGCCCAACAATGGCTACTACAGCTCCAGCTCTAATATGGACAACATTAAAACCATCTCGGAGGTGAACATATAGGTAAAAAATTTCTCACGGGATAAGTGCTTAGATTATCAATACTTAAGCTAGGCCTTCATAGAAACGAGTTGATCCTCATCTGTTTGGTCATCCAAACGGACAGAAAATTTGGTCCATTTTTCATCCGTTTATATCGGACGGGTCCATACATCTGTCGACCGGTCTCGCGATTTTCTAGATATCAAGGACCAAGATTCTTCACTTTTTCAAAATGTCTCTCTCATTTCTCTTCATCCTCACTTTCGACCACATCTAAAATCGACAAAATCAACCTTCACTGCTCAAAATTTCTGTACAATTTCAAAAACCCATCTCTTCCACACTCAATCTCTCAAAATCCCTAATTTTCATCCATAAATCACTTCAAACCCATCTCTGAGTAGTAATCTGATCACTTGTTCTTCAAATCTGATTTGTACACTATGCATCGATTGAAGATGCCGAGCAAGCACAATAGGAGAACCGAAAGGAAACCTATTACCTCATCCGAAGAAGAGCCCCCAATGGTAGAGAATAAGTTCAAGAAATGCCCAATTCTTACAGGTAAGAGTGTCGATTTCGCCTCTTTTACTTTTGATGCTCATTCATTCAAATCGAGGAATATTTCATGAGGATGAGTTGGGTTTCTATTGCCACTCTCGAATCTTATCAAAGAATTTTACAAAAACATATAATTTGTTTTCTCAAGGGATATAGAACAAATATCACTGCGAGCCTCATTCGAAAGTTGTTTGAACTAGAGGATTGTGAAAATCAAGTTTATTGTCATATGATTCAACCTCTCTTTGAAGGCTATAACCCGATCGAAGCTCGAGTCGAGTTACTGGAAAACTTTTTAAAAATGAATTCAGCCTTTGAAGGCTCCTGTACCTAATGAACATTCGTTTGGCTTAGTAACTAAGTTAGCGTCGCAACTTGTTGATGAAGTTCCTCGAAGGCACCCGGATTGACCACCTATGGTTGGGCTATTGGCACTGTAGTTGATTATTCTTGATGAGCTTGGGGGCTCCGGAATAGGTAGTAGGTTTGGTGCGGATGAGCTTGCTGAGGAAGACCTGAACGTGTATTGACCATGACTTTCGGTAGCGTTTCCCACAGATGGCGCCAATGATGCTACCAAAAATTGTACCTGTTGATTTTCGAGTTTCCGACTGAGAATGAGGACAAACAAAATATTTCGGTACCTGAAACAAAGGCATCGAGGTGTGTCCTCGTCGTTCCTCCGTTGCTTAAGTCAGAGAGAGAATTTGTGAAGATATGTGCTGGAAATTATATAAAAACATACCTGAATAATGAAGTGAAGTGATATATTTATAGGGATAGGTAGTGTAATCCTAGTAGAACTACAATGTTGAAATCTCTAGGAGTTTTACCGCGATTGGGAGTTGTAATTTAATTGATATTGCATCATCCAGGTGTTTGGATAAGGTTAGGACACCAATGGTAGGATCCTTTCAAAATGGGGTGACATATTACAGTAGGATTCTCCTTTTCTTGGGCTGGGAGAGTCCTGATGAGTCGAGGGCTTTCCCGACGAGGTGGTCATGATCTCGAGGAAGGCATGGTGCCTGAGCCCCTAAACCCCGATGAGATATCCCCAAGGAGTCAAGAGGCATTCGAGACCAACTTGGCGGGGTCATGCTCGAGCTCACCAACAATCACCTCATCAACACTCTTAAAATAATGATAATTGTGAAAGATCAAGGGCAATGGGTGGCAAAAACTAAGGGGTTTGATATGGAGTCGGGACCCTCGACTTCACCTTTTGAAGGTGATGAAGCAATGGAAGAAATTGAAGACTAAGAAGATGCACCGGATCCTCCTATTTCAAACCCTCATGAAATTCCGAGCTCGAGTAACCCACCTCATTCCTCCGATTTCCCATTCACCAAGGATCACTACATCTCTTGTACGGTCGTATTGACTCTCTCACTTCCTCCGTTAAAGGTTTGGAAACAACAGCTCACGACTTACAGAATTTGGTGGATGGGTTAACCACTTTGCTTTACCAAGTGCTTGCATCCCCAGAGGCACTTAATGCTCGATTTGACTTGGTTTTCCCTCCCATGCCTCCTCCCGAGAACTAGATTTACTTTTAGTCTTTAGCCGTTTGCATTTGTTTTGATGTATTATGGAACCGTGTATATGGTCTTTAAAACAATGTTATGCTTTTGACATTCATCATTTGTGCTATGACAAATGTTTTTGTTATAAATGTTAAGATTATTCTTATTTTTGTATTCGTATATGTATGGCATCTCGTTTTTATTGGAAAGGGAATTTTAATCTCCCATATAGTCGACTTCTTGTTTTCATCATTAATTTCGAATTCTTGCTCACATATGCGATTTTATACCAAAAGGGAAAAAATATGAGAAATTTAATACGTATTTAATTGATAATAATTGTTAGTGAGATTTGATATGCTTTGATAGCAATTACTTGTGAAAGATAGGGGGAATACATGTTAAATATGACCATTTTATTCTTTGTCCATTGTCGATTTTACTTTGCAAATAATCTTGTTTGTCATAGTTAAAATAGGAGAAATTGATGAACTATGATTGATTGCAATTTTAAAGCTTTGATCATAACAAATAAGTTAATTTTGTTTACTAACAATTAATTTAAAGTGGTCATAGTTTTCAAAATATTCAATAATAAATTGATTTTCATCAAAAGATCAAAATTAAGGATATCATTACAAATTGAACTCTACAAAGAATGTCAAAATCGAAGTTACGTCTTTTAAGAATTCAATACAAAACTAGGAATGGCAAAAAAACCCGCCCCGCCCCGCCCCGCCCCGCCCCGCTCCGAATGGGACCAAAAAAACCCACCCCGACGGGTTGGCGGGGCGGGACGGGTATTGCCACCCCGTCTCGGGGCTTATCTGCCCCGCCCAGCCCCGAACCCGACCTGTTAAGCTGTTTAAAAAAAAAATTTACAGACAGCCCAGCTCAACTGCTCGAACTCACTCAGCCCAGCCCAAACTCAAAGCCCAAGTGCGGAGTGCCCAACCCCTAAAATAATGAATCAGGAACTGGAAGTCTGGAAGGAAGCAGAGTCGCAGACCGAGATCGAGTCGCAGAGGCCAGACCGCCGAGCACTAAATTCTGCCATTAGTCCATTACCAGAGGCATCACCGTCTTCCTCTCTCTCTCGCCGTCTCGTCGTATCGCCGTCTTCCTCAACCGGCTGCATTTTCTAAGGTAAATTTCACATTTCCTCATTTCTCCTTCTCAATTGAAAGTTGAAACATGTTGCTTGATTTCGATTGCAACTCCCAAGTAGTAAAAACCTCCCCTTTCTACTAGTTCCAACCATCACCTTCGTTAGATTGCCTTGCCTGAAGGGTTACTTGAGATACATGAGCAGCTAAAGATGGAGATTGGAGTCATCACTTATGTTTCCATTTGTTCCTTTCTCCGGTTTAATTCAAATAGCTGATAGATTTTTTTCCTCTGCTCATACAGTTGATAGAATTAGAATATCAAGGCAGTACACTCATATTTATATTGGAGGAGTATAAAATTCAGATATGATGATTTATAATAGTTTTCTTCTGTCTTCATTGGTTGTCCACCATGTCCAGGTGTGGATTTTAAGATCAAATTGCTCACAGTGTACGGGAAAAAGTTGAAGCTTACAATTTGGGACACTGGTAAGGATTTCCTTGGATCTTTTGTTTTATCCCCCCACCACAATAAAGGAATTTGAATGACTTACAGGATTTTCCTTTTTTGATTGTACATCATGTCTCATTGTATATGTTGTACTATTTCACATGTATGTATATTTTCTTACTAAGTGACACTGTAAATTTGATAAAATATTTTGCAGCTGGACAAGAGAGATTCAGGACATTGACGAGCTCATATTATAGAGGTGCCCAAGGGATTGTTCTTGGTAGGTTATTTACAAACCAAACTTATTTTACCAGAGGGTCATCAAATATTTATTTTCCAAATTTTACTTATAAAAATGACTTGTTATCCACCTTCTGTTGTACTCTTTCAAGCATAAAATTGTTTTGACCATGTAACAGTTCTATCTTCTTTTGAATGAATGACTTGATTGTGTTTTAGGATAACCAATGATCATGATGAGAGAATGCATGGTTGCGTGTGACAGCATGAGTGTTATACACCGTTGATCTGTGTATATATTAGCAAATAGTGATTCTCAAATATTTCTTAATGTGTGCAGATAATCTGATAGTGCTGATTATTTCTGGTTCTATGGAAATCATAATTTCCCCCTTAAGTTCTTATTGCTCTTGTCGTCTTATTTCAACCATACTGTCTGGAAAAGCATCAAAACTACTTGCATCATTGGTCCAATTAAACGAAATTTAGTAGTAGGGTGTTCCAGATGCATCCGCAGGGGCATATGTACGAATGTACCTTTGGAACATGTGAACCAGTACTTCCATTTTCTTTTCGCTTTACATATTAACTTTTAACAAGAAAAATGAAAAAAAGGAACGACTGGATTGGTTTGTGCACAATTTTTTAAGGCTTTCCATGATTGTAATACACAGATGTTATAGTGTTACTATGTTGATGGTTTCTATAACTGCACTTTTGTCTGATGGTATCCGTTGATTAGTTTTATTTCCTGCTTGTGAGTTAAGTGAATATAGTAAATGTTTTAGGTTCTAATTATGTTTTGATTAT
>CAIGRB010141191.1:13937-27076 GCA_903798255.1 Fraxinus quadrangulata | reverse complement strand
ATTGCCGGGTTTGGTTATATTGGGACATTCATTCCCCAGTCTTAGTGCGTTGGAAGGCGTCGTCTTCAGAAATCTCTCTTCGCAGTTTCTTCTTCCGCTCTCACATTTTTCACCTATACTACTTTTTACAATTCTTCGCTTGTAGAAAGAATGCTGTTATTCTTTTAGGTTAAGTTTGTTCTCGTGTATATTGAACAAGTGATCACAGAGGCTCATGTTTGTTTCCCAAAGCACACCGTAAGATAAAAGTTTATGATTATGAAATTTTGGAGTAAGTTCTCTTTTTCTAGTTGCAATTTTATTTCAATAAGCAAATGACAGCTCAAGAATCACTGTTTTTACAATTGTAAAAGATATAATTTTGATCATAAATACTGGTGTCCGTGGCGTAAAAAATGTAGTGAAACATTTTCTGATAGCACTGATAAAAACTTTCCACCGTTGACATGGCAAGAATCATGACTAAGGTTCTCTTATCACGTCAGTATGAAGTTGTTATTCTGTACACTTGAGGATTAATTCTATTTCTAATGGAGTTAATTTATAAAAAATCAGTGAACTTTTCTTTTGTATGTTATTTATTTATTTATTTTTTTTTTTTTATGACTCAAAGTGTACAAGCTTTGCCCGATTAATTCTGAGAAGTGGCGACATTACCCCCGGTTTGCCACCCGGGCTAATCCGGACGTGATCACAGCTTATACACCATGGCTGGTGGTGGATTGAAAATGGCAGAACAGGAAATGCAACAGACAGATTTAACCATCATGAAACATCAATGCACTGCACAAAAAATTAGTTATTAGCTTTCACCAGAACTATAAATAATGGACATTTATTTGAGAATTGACCCACAGAAACAGACATAATAGGAAGTTTGTGAAGGCAGAGAATTCAATGCAGTGTAGGAAAACAATGGCACGGATTGTCGAGATAATATAGCTATGAATAGACAAAAGGATAAAGAATTTCACATCGATTAAATATCGAAATATATTTCTTCTATACAAACAAGTTGAACAAAAAAGGTTGCGAAAAAAATTCAGATCGATTAAATATCTAAATATAGACCAATATATAAGGATTTTGACCACTTCTCAATAAAATTGACACATTAAAATGGAATACCAAATTTTAAAATGGTATCGAAGTCCATTAAGTTTCAACTAACAATTCGATTCCATTAAAACTACAAAATGAGCATACGAATTTCAAGATTAACCATATCAAATGAACCTTCATCTTGTGAATATATTTTAAGGGAAAAATCTCACATCGGTTAAATGCCAAAATATAGATAAATATATAAGGGTGTGTTTGAGCTACATTATTTTGGAAGAATATGTTTTGACATAGTAGATAGATGGAGAATGTGTTGTGGAAAAAGAAGAAAAAATTATTGATGTGATGGAAAATATTATTTTATTGAAGAATATGTGGTTGAAAATGAGTAAAAGAATAAAAATAAAAAATTCAATTTTAATTGGCTCAAACAGGAGCTAAGTACTAATTTTTCTTCTTTTTCATTTTACAGGTAAATAAATGATAAAAATAGAGCTCTAGACACTAGATATTACCAAAAATTGTTTAGCAATGTGGAGAATGTTAAGTTTCATGGGCTGCCTCACAACTCATGGCCCAGTTCTGTTTGTGGTTCTTGGCCCAGTTCTGATTGTAATATGGAAATCATGTTTTCTTATTACACGCCTCCTCATTTTTTATCTTGTGATCTGGCCATACATTTGGCCAACTCTCAACCGTTGATCTATGGCTTTTGGACTCCGTGTATTAAAGCTCCCTTTCGTGTTTTCATTCGATGGTTACTGTTTGTGAGATGAATTTAGCGAGTTATAGGGTTTCATGTCTTCTCTCTGTCATTCTGTGTTCTTAGTGATTGTTATTCAATCTCTGTAATCTTAGTAATATTTCAGAAATTATACTTGGTGTCTTGTTTGGTGAAATTGTGTATTGTATTTGTGTGATTCGAGACGAAAGAAAACAGCAAAGAAATCTCTTTGTACATTTGTAACGTTTCTTGGTGATTCTAGTGAAACTAGATCAATATCTACTTTGTAGATGCTCAACGGATGAATAGGTCTTTTGGTTGAACATCCAAGCCCTCCGAGGTGAAAAATCCTTTGTGTTCATTTTACTTTCTGTAATTTACCGTTTATTTTTGTGTTCGAATAATACTCTGGGACCAACATAATGCCTTAAATCTTTAGCTGATCTTGGGCAATTCATTTCATAAAAAGAGATCCTCCTCTTCTTCCCAATTTGGTAGCCGGAGTGGATGGCATCCGAAGTTCTCCGTGATGAACCATCAAATGAGAAATCAGATGTTTACAGCTTTGGCGTGATATTGTGGGAGCTGGCAACTTTGCAGCAACCTTGGGGAAATTTAAATCCTGCACAGGTTTGCCAAATGCGTTACATATACCTAGATAAAATGCTGGAATTCAAACCTCATATCCTTGCTGTTGTGGTAGGCAAAAATATATACGTCAAGCTGGGCCAGAGGGAGACAGGATTTGTCCTATGGAAAGTGTTAACTGTGGGAATACTGGGAAACTTTGAACATAAACTGGAAACTGTTGATTGATCTCCCAAGTTGTCGAAGTCACCGAGTAGTATGTTATTATTTGTCGGGTAATCATGGATGAGATGCATCACATGGGATTATGTCATTTTGCATATATTTTATATCTGACTGAAAGTTATATTCAATGGAGCAGAAATTACTAACTTTCCAACTTACTCTTAACTTTCATTATGTAAATTACTAATATATCAAGTGACTGTGACATGTAAAAAGGGTATCCTCTTCAAAGGAGGGTAAGTAACTTCACAAATGTAGCGAGGCATGTCAAGCATTGACTAATCAAAATATGTCATAATTTATACAATAAAGCTGCTTATACATAATATTTTGACTATTTTAACAAAAAGCCACTTGGCGGAGTACAAATAACACGATTCTAATTTATATTTTTTTCTAAAGTAAGTTGCATTGTAATCAAGGCTAAGCAAACTGTTTCTCATTGAAATTGTAATTTACATGGTGTTTTGATTGAGTTGAAATTGCAAAAAAATACGTTCTTTTTATCATTCTGAAAAACTATTTCTCAAAACAGAAGATTGAAAAACGCGTTTACTTTGAAAATTTTAGAATCTTTTTTTATAATCTCAACATTCTGGAAATAAAGCATGCCTCGTCATATTTCAAGACCTACCCTGCATTCAACCTAGTGTATGGGATTGTTAATAAAAATCTAGGCATTTTCTTCTCACAATGGTTACATATGTGGGCCATATAGAGTGGACATAAGTTTACTGAATCAAAATGACCGATCATATCGACAGTTCTTCTCAACTAAAAACGAAAATTTAGTGGATTGTCTTCTCAGATTGAACAAGGAATATAACTATGCTTAGCAAGAAAATAGATGTTCTTTTCTAGATTGAGATATCTTACCCGTCATGGACTGCTTGACTCAGAAACACAAACTCCTGCAATGGTCCGACTGCACCTTCTAATCGTCCCAAAACCTGCAACATCCTAACTTCAAATACATCTGTTAGCAGGAAATCTCAGCATATTGTTGTCACGAATTTACGAAGTTCAAGCACTATAACAAAATGGCTATCTTGAAATTAACAGAAATAGCTGTAAAAATAAATGTAAAAAAGAGAAAATAAAGGAACTTAATAACAAATTAATATATGTATTATATATATGATGCACTGTTCATTATATAAAGGAAACCAATCTATAGTATACTAAAACAGCAGCTATAAACCCTACGGGTCCATTTTATTTGAACCATATCTAGGCTGGCCAGCTAGGTTCTTTAGCTCATGGCGAGTGTTCGTCTGGCCATGTCTCAATGTCTGAAATTCCCCAGGGCTGCGGTGAACCTATATCCCAAACATCAGATATGCCACTGCTAACACCTAATTCCGGCATCTCATAATTGCTAAGGTTACCCCATAACTCGTTTGTATAACTAGATATACCATCACTGGCTTCAAAACCTAAGTTCCATTCGACCTCTTCTTTGACCATGCTTTCAATTCCCGGCGACGATATTTCAAGAAAATTCTTCTCCCCAGCCAAGTCCTCAGGGAAAGAGATGTCATACTCGGGAGTGACTTGCTGCTCGGGATTCATTACATTCTTTCCTATTTTAAACTGATTTAGTGTGTTCAGACTTGGAACTCCTGCCTGTTCCTGGGTAACCAGCGCCAATTCATCGTAATCAGTATTTTCTACCTGAAGAGGAACACACTCTTCACCAAAAGCAAGGTTGTCTCCCGTATTTTGTAAAGGATAATCAGGAACGGGATCGAACTCCAAAGGTTCAGAAGCCACGGCAAAATCTCTTAGTTTGGGTCTACACTTCGCAATCTGCCCCTCAAGGGAGGACTCAGGTGTACCTGATTCATGTTGATGTTTTAAAAATTTTCTTCTCAGAGAAGTTATGCCATTGCGCTTCTTTCGCTGAATACGAGCTATAAAGGCTGGACTCTGAAATATTTTAGCCAAGAACGAAACCATTTGTTTCTGCCTCTCCTCTGCTTCCTGGAGCTTTTCGTTAACAGTTTCCATGTGCTGAAATGTATCTCGCTGCTGATGCTGCATTTCAACCACTACCTGCATCATCGAGCTTTTCTCTTTCCTTAATCGTTCCAATTCACCTTCCAATGCAGCTTTCCCTGCCTCACTAGATGATCCAGACAAGCTTCCAACCTGCAGAGATTGAGGTTTTCTTCGTCTTTGGACCGTTTTCAATAAATGTCTCTTCCCTCTTAAAAATCCTTCATTGGCGAACTCCCACTTGTCAGTATCAATTTTACGAAATCCCTGTATACAAGTAATCAAAAATCAGTCACAATTTAATGTTCATATAACAAAATTCACCATGATTAAAGAAGAGTTTTTTTCCTAAGAAAATAACTGAGTCACAAGCCAAAATCCACACGGTCAATTTCCACGAGTATAAGGAGCTACATTGTGTTAAACATACACAAATCAGTACAATACTTTATCAGTCCCACAGAAAGTAATTAGATGCATAAAACTCAGGAAATGTCCACCAAAGCTTTAAATACTACCTGTGAATAGATGAACCTCCAAATTTCAGCAGCCAGTCCAGGGAGATTTGAGTTCTTATTTTCGAAGAAGAAAATTGTAGCATCTCAGCGCTATGTACAGGTTTGATTGATGAACGATGACACGCTATATACTAATATGATCACATCACTATAACAATCCCAAAATATCACCAAGATTACACAAAATTTTATTACAAAAAAGTTCATCCAACATTAAAATTGCTCGAAGAAATAAAATGTATTAAATACAAAATTACATCATTCCATCTTTCAGTACAAAAGCCTGTGATCCACCAGCACTAAAAATGCTCTACAGCTTCATTTACATCAAGCTAAATACAATTACAAGAAACGGATTCCAAAAAGTACATAGAAGAAACACAAAAACTACAGAAGAATATACATACAAAAGCAAGAGCAATGAAACAAAGAAATTAAGAATAGATATGTAGACCAAGAACATGAACATCCCAGAGTTAAATTAAATGGATACCCACATATGTATTAAGTTGCCGAACAAAACTCGAAAAATTGTTGTGCTTGAAATTCCTTGGCAAAATAATCCTAGCAAATTCCACAGGATCCCACACAACAAAGCTGTCGCCCTTTGCTCCCCAAGAAATTATAGAATCCAATGAAGGATCATCCACCAAATCGAAACTCTTGGACAAGAATGGAGGAATTGGGGTCTCATGCAAGCATTCCATAGGCTGTGGCATACCGAATAAATCCCCAGAACCACCTACAGTATTCGGAGCTGCAGTTTCTCCAATTGGAACACCTTTGAATTCAAATTGGGGTGGAAAAGAATCAGAGTTTTTTAAAGGTGGGGGCTCTGGTGGATTAGGAAATGGAGGTACCACTGATAAAGGCAAAGGGAAGGATTCTGATGAAGAAAATGGCATCGTATTAGGCGGTGTAGAAATATCAGACTCCCCAGAAGAAGAATAAGAAAATAGGCTTTTATAATCTTCATGATCCATCATCAAAATATGTTCTTGAATTAGTTTCTTGGGATTTTGGAGCAGATTAGAGAGGAAATCCCGGTGGGATTTTTGCGAAGTGTAGAATTGGTGAATAATGGCCGCTGAGAGGTGGTGGGGGTTGCATATATACATATAGAGGTATAGCGCCGCCCCAAAGCCAAATATATAAGCCAAGAACAATAAGGCGGTGAAGGGTTGTCCTCCCCTTTCCATTTCCTGTTCAAATATCACTCTAGCAATCCCCAGTTTTCCATTACACATATTTTCAAGACAAGAAAAAGTACTAAGAAACAAATAATTAATTTGAAGGATTTAAGGAAAGTGGGAGGAAGGAGGAGAAGAACCAACCTGGTAGTTTATTTTCTTGTTTTAGAATTATTGAAGAGGTTGTGTGGTCAAAAGAGTGGACATGTGGGTCCAACTGGTTCACAGATATTTTGGGGGTGTTTTTGAGATTTTTTGTCCAGTTGGAGACAGTTGTTTAATTTTGAGTTGAATTCTCACTGTGAGTCTGTGTCTGTCTTCTGAGGTTTGATTAGTTTAGCCAATAGAAATTGGGGGACTGGGGCTCTTAAGATTTGAAGAAATATTTGCCAAGATATGGTGAGGCCAGCCTAATGGTCTGGGTCCCTCCTTGGACAAACTTATGAATGAAGTAATCGTGTATAATAATAGATTTAAGGGTGTATTTGATTAAGTTTTAAGGAGTTTATTTATCTTCAAGGGGAAATTGCAACCAGGTTCCTTATCTTTTCAAAAAAGTGCAAATTATTTTTGGACTCCATTTTTACTTTTATTTTTTGCATTATCCCCGAACGCTTGGATACATATTTGGACTGTACATTTAAAAGTTCGTTAAATAGACATGTTAAAAGCACATGTCCAACTTTCTAAGGGTAAATAAGCAAATCAATATGAATATGTATGAAAATGATTTTTAAAAATGAAACCAAAAACAAAAATGAAAAATGTCATCTTCCCCAAATCTGCTTAGGGATGGCAACGATTCGGTTCGGTTCGGGATCGATTCGGCCAAATCGTACTATAATCATATAAGTCGGTTCGGTTCAGTTCGGTTCGGCTCGATTCTTATCTTGGTTCGATTCGATTAATAACCACAAAAATAAATTATTTTTTATAAGGTCAAACTCCAACCGTCAAATTGAAAAAAAAAATTATGAAAAAAAGTCAATAAAAACCAAAATACAATACTAAGCCGATTTCGCAAACAATATCCCAAATGAAAATGCAAACAATATCTAATGTAGTTCGAAACTACAAACACAAAATAACAAGATGAAACGGATTGCTCTTAAGAAAACAAACGCGTAGCCCATAACTTGACATTCACGTATCGCCACGCATTACGCTATTATCACTTACACATCTTCTATCGTACACCTCCACCACTTGCAATTTTCATTGATGGAATTTTCACCGTCCCACTACATCTTCTCCAACCCAAACTCATCACATTGATGCTTGATAAAATAATAATAATAATAATGGCCTAATTATTTGTTCCAACATTCTTAACTTGCCGGTTAAGGACTGAACAATTTTTCGTTAATGAACACGAAAAAGTAGATGCCATATTGCCATGGTTGCACTTAATGCCATGATTCCATGGTTATACAACACTTTATGCCATGATTTCTTAGCATGTGTTCATAACTTATTCATAAATAGTCGAACTGCTTTTTATTTACCCATTTCGTAGACTTACAAATATTACTCATTCGTCATTAATTTTTATTCATTTGTAATTTAATCTGTTTAAAAACATTTTCCAAACTAGTTTTTAAAATTCGCCAGTTGCACTTTATGGAAGGTGGTGGTGGGGTGTGTGGGACAGCTTGGGGATGATAGAATTTTTTTTTTTTTTATTTGTTTATATTTTTAATTATTTTAAAGAATTATTGTATTAACCTATTTATCCCTCAAAATTCTGCCCAAAAAGCCTTATGCTCCAACAATACCCAAAAGTTCGGGATAGTGGTGCCAAAAAAATTGCTCGAGACTCATTTTCACCTTTTGAGGCAGTTAGGGACCACAATTGCAATTTTTCCTATAATTAATCGTACGTATGAGAAATAAGTTTTAAAATAAAATTCCTATATTTAAGAATTTGGTTACTTCTTTGAGTCTTGTTACAACTCTTTAATTAATCACTTGATTACTTCAACGCGGTATGATTCGCAATGGCCAAGCTCATGCACAATATTATACGCTAGAATACTTTCGTGTGGCTACCATTGAAGACGAGACACGAAAGGTGTCGACAACTACCATGTATCTAGATGAAGATGTGAACAATGGTGGCACATAAAATATGCAGATATTCAATCAAGAGAGCCCAAATAAATACTTCAAATCTCCTCAATGAGACAATCAAATCATATTTTTTATCGACATGCTAACTCATGCATAAAAATATTGACATATGTTAGTCAAATTTATAAAAATAAATTTCAAAATCCATGAGAACTCATGCGTAGGGCTCTATCTAGGAGTACGTGAAAATCTTTTCAGGCACTTGATAGGTATTCGAAACATGTCGAAAACTGATGAGCTTTTTACATTCATGTGAGTCATTGGAATAAGACTAATTTGAGCAGAACAATGGGAGTCATTGGATGCTTGATGGACTATCAATCTGAACCCATAAAACATCGATTACAGGGAGATCAGCAATTCAAAGGGGAAGGAAACAAATCTTTCAAGGCCAGCTTGAGTTGAAATGGAGGAATTCTACTCCCACCAAAAGCCATCAGGGCGTCAATCAAAGCAACTAGAACAACTAAAAAAGGCACCAAAGAGCAAATCAGGCACTATTCTTAGAAAGATTGGGCAACTTTTATGCAACGAGTCACATCGGGTGAAGGATTGCCTGCAAAGATAATTTGTAAATGTCTTAAGCTAAGTGGCAAGTGGAGTGTCGAGTTCGAAGCAAAATGATGTGCATGTTAGCATTTAATTGCGAGACCAATTCTAATAAGGATGAGGATATTGTTGGTGCATTATCATATTGGTGCAACACAATATCATATCGTATAATGGAAAAGGGCGATGTTTCCTTGAAGAAGGTAAAAGAGGAAGAGTTAAAACCATGTGTTTGTAGGGATAAAGATTTAATGTACATCGTTGTGAAGATAAATGGTAAGCCAATTAGGGCTATGTTAGATACTGGTGCTACTGATAACTATCACCTAAGTACCGAAGTAGGGCATTAGGCTTGTTCTTTTGAAGGAAAAGTCAAGGACTCATTTACTCAAACGATTGCTGAAGTAGCGAAATATGTGCTCATTAAGGCTAGTCCTTTTGAAGGGAGGACTAATTTGTAGGTAGTTTAGATGTATGACTTCAAATTGATTTTAGGATTGTAGTTCCTTTGAGATATGAAAATAGCAATGTTGCCGTATTCTGAATCGTTGATGAAGAAAAGGGGACGAGCCATGTTTTGTCACCACAATAGTTCAAAAGATTAGTGAGAAGAGCATCTCAGTCATGCAATTTAGTATGGGCTTCCAACAGAATGAATATTTGTTTTTGTGCACTCGTCAATTAGAAAAGATTGAGGACATGATTGGTCTCATTTCAAAATCTATTAGAAAGCTTGTGTAGGAATTTGAAGATGTTATGTCTAATGAATTACCAAAGAGATTGTCGTCAATGATGACAATTGATCATAAATTTGAATTTATTTCGGGTGCCAAATCTCCTACTAGGGCATTAACCATGTCTAAATTTGAATTTGAGGAGCTTAGGAAATAATTGACAGAAACATTGGATAATAGTATTATCATACCTGCGAAATCGTCAAATGCTCCAATATTATTTTGGAAAAGGTCGGTGGTTCTCCTGAATGTACCATAATTATCGAGCTGTGAATAAAATCACTCTAAAGAACAAATATCTCATTCCACTTGTGGTAGATTGTTTCGACAGTTTGAGCAGGGGAAGTATAACATAAAGATTGATCTAAAGTCCAAGTTCAGATCAAGGAATGAGATTAAACGAAAACTGCAATGGTAACTAGATATGGGAAACTATGAGACCCCTATCCCCAGGTCCCGTTTGCTACCATGAAAGAATTGTGTAAATCTAGTATAGTTTTATATATATTGTTATTGCTGAATTTGAAGTCAAGTCCACGGACCCCTACCCAATACCTGAACGCTAGCAACAGGGAACCATGTTCCCCAAAATTGGTTGGTTAAGTTGTGATCGTGGTGCTAACTCGTGACCGCAGGACCTTGATCTGCCCAATGACTCAACTTCAAATGCACAACTTTTTTTGATCCACGACTTCGAATTGCAACCCATTTTTCTCGTTGAACTCTAAATTCAATTAATATTCCAATAATTTATAATTTGTCGCGTGGAAATCTTTGTAACAATCTTATGCTCTAATATTTTCACATGCTCCGTACGTGGATTCTTTATTTTGCATGTTTTGTTCATTTTAGGTTCTAACATTCTTTGTTTTACATTAGTCATCTTCAAACTGGAGGTTTAACATATAAAATTCGAATAAAAATATGATAAATTATCCAAAGTAACCATTGTTTTAGAACCTAGATAAGTTTGTTTTTTATTAGTCATCCTCACACATTAGCTGCTTGATGCATTCACCTTTCTCACTCCCCTAGTGAGTTCAAAATTATCCACTTCCTAAGTGTAACATTGTTGTCCTTGTTCGAAACCTTGGAATCATAGAGGCAAAAAGTTTCAAAGTTGAATCTTAAACCTGGTGATTTTTCAAAATATTTAATAGATCATTTTAATAAAGACAAATTAACATATAGATACTTTCAGGTTCGTAAACTGCCTTGATAGTACATTTTGCAACATTAGACAGTTGTTGCTCGGCACAAATACCACCATTAATTTTGCATTTTTCCCAATAAACTTTGAGATCATCGAAGAGAAATCTGTCTCAACGATGTAACCCTGGACTTCAAATTAGTTTTAAACGATGCTAATTGCTTTGCATCGACACATGGTCATCAACATGACCTATGCGTTCAGACTCTAAATTCTTTAGTTTTAGTTTGACGATCACCAATTATTCCAAAATTTCGGCAGTTGGTTCAAAGAGTCATAAAATTAGTTGCCGTAGTATAGCCTATCGCACCTTTTGTTTATTTGCAATATCGGAACAACTAGCTTGTTGTGTGAAATCCTTGTTACATGCATTGGATTCAATGTGTTTTTGTACAAGGCGAACGAGGGATAAACAAAAATCCTAGTTGGGTACTAGATTAGGCTTTGAAAATAATCCATGGCAATAATCTCGAGACACCTCCTCGTCCTTTGGCTCCACAATTGTTACTTCTAGCTAGTAATAGATAATACAAAAATATAAGTTAAATAAATTGACATGAATAGTAGTTATAGACAATGTGCATTAATCAACATTAGCAATAGCTTGTTTCATTTCTTTTGTTTTGAAGATGATTTGCCTTTGCAACCCAAGCTCGTTTCAAAGTTCTTTGCACTTTTGACGGTGACTTAGCAATCTCTCCATGATCCACATCTGAGAGCTATTGTGCTTTAGGAGGCTTCAATGAGGATGAGCTAATAATTGCCATTTTGAGAAATGCAGATTCAGAGGGGAGTTTTATGGTTATATTTTTAGGTTTTGAATGGTGGGTTTTAGGGTTTTGGTTGATTAGATTGACATGGAGATATATTTCTATGTAGAAAATGTGGGATTTGTGATTAATTTGGGAATTTTGAGATATAATTAAAGACTAATACTTTTCATAGTCAGTGATTGCACTAATCATTCTATGTAACAGTTTGTTATTTGAGTCATTAGCTTGTTATTTGAGATAATATAATTACATGAAATTAATGCCCTAAATAAAAAACGATCACGTATGATGACTATTGTAATTGCTGACAATGAACAGCATTAGGATGAATCTGACGTATTTTTCGATTTGGGGCGGGACAACAGTTGTGGACCTAATTGTTCCATTGGATAATTAGGTATCCAACTAACTTGGATCCTACAGAAAAAGCCCAAATATAGCCCAAAATCTTCTTATCTGAAGCCCATTATCTCAGCTCATCCAAGCGGGGCCCATGATTTCGTAAATATTCCCTACTTTCCCAAATGAACATTTAGCCATTCACCCTTTCTGATGAGTGTATTTCACTCATATTTTAGGCATCATTTAAATTTGATATTTAACTAATTTTTATGAGTTTTAGAGTATTTTAATGCGTGTTTTAATGTCGTGATATGTGTTGATTAAAATGAAGGAAATAAACAAAATTTGAGAAGATGGTTAAATTGTAAAAGATCTAAAGTTCGAAGACCAAAGTGAAAATACTTAAAAATTGTGTCGGACATCACAATGAAAATTCGAGAGTGCTAGAGTCAATTGGATAAAAAGGAGTCAAATGGATGAAATATAGGTAAAATATAATCACACATCAATTTTCAACCGAAAAAGTTATGTTTCGAATTTTTAGTTTTATATTGAGACTCATTCTTGACATAGAAAACGTTCGAATTGAAAAATGATATCTGAAGCAAAGTTGTAGCCAGTTATCTTTCCAACGCATCTTGAATCTTCTCAATCGGATATCAGAAGAAAAAGTTATGATAAAAATACTGAAAGATGCACAGTACTGACTTTCCATCCGAAACTGGGTGCCGCAGCGCCATGAATTTCAGCAACAGTGGCGCTGCGACGCCTAGTCGAGAAAAAGGGATTTTGAATTTTTTGGATTTTTTTCTTAGCTCAACATGACTCCAACCCTTCCAAAACTTCAAAAGACTATAAATACAATCCTTAAAACATAAATCTAGAGGGAAAACAGTTCAAGGGGTAAGGGGGAATTCAACACAATTTTTCAAGAAGGCTAGGAAGAAAAACATCAAGAGATTCAAGAACAAAACAAAGAAGAACATAAAAAGAAATTGAAGATCTACTTCCTAGTTATTATATTCTCTTCCCTATGTCATTTTATATGAATTTTAGTATTTTCATAGATTACATCATGAGCTAAATTCATTATCTA